>RJWT010000090.1:0-97184 GCA_004365215.1 Cuniculus paca
AAAAAAATAGAGGAGCATAGGAAAATGAGGGAAACCATGAATGAACAGCATAAGAGAGATTTAGAATGCATGAAACAGATTCAAAGAGATATCCAGAAAATTAAACATTCATTTGATAGCTGGCATGTTGACATGAAGGAAACTAAAGAAAGACTTTCAAAGCTTGAAGACAGGATTGCAGCCTATGACCATGAAAGGAAAGATCTCTTAAAAATAACAAGGTCTCAGGAAGTAACAATTCAAGAGCTGGTGGACAACTCAAAGATGCATAATTTAAGAATTAAAAATGTGAGTGAAGAAGCAGGTGTCAAGACAAATGACATCAAGACCTTATTTACAGATATAATTAATCAAAACTTCCCAAGCATAAGAAAAGAATATGACATTCAAATAAGTGAGGCATATAGAACTCCAGCTAGCTATAACCAAAACAAATCTACACCCAGACATATAATAACCAAGATCCCAGAAATTCAACTCAAGAACAGAATATTAAAAGCTGTTAGAGAAAAGAAACAGATACCTATAAAGGAAAACCCATCAAAATCACAGCAGACTTCTCAACACAAACCATCAAGTCAAGAAGAGGCTGGAGTGAAGTAATGCAAGTCCTGAAAGAAAACAACTTCCAACCCAGACTGATGTACCCTGCAAAACTTTCGTTCAAAATTAATGGAAAAACAAGATACTTCTATGACAAAGAACAACTCAAGGAATTCATGACCACCAAACCAACCCTACAAAGATTACTAAAGGACATTTTAGAGAGAGAGAAAAAGGACCACGGTCTCAGGAACAGTGTCAGAGGGGGATCATCAAGTAGGGCCAGTCGATTGAATGGAGAGGAAAAATAGGGATCCAATGGCAGGAAAATAGCATGGCAGAGACAATACAGTGCAAGAGGGCCTTAAGGCACTAATAGAAAGAAAAAGAGGCATAGTGGATCAGGAGACAGATTCCATCAATATGCTCTATGCAAGAAACACATTTAGCTAGAAAGAAAATTCATAGTCTGAAAGTCAAAGGAGAGAGAACAATGCCCTATGTGACAAGGAGCCAGAGGGGGGAAAAAATAGGGGTAGCCTGACCATTAATTGCAGAATGGATAAGAAAGACATGGTATTTTATGTGGTGGAAACCTACTCAGCTATAAGGGAAGATAACCTCAAGGCTCTTGTGGGTAGATAGAGGCAACTGGTAATAGTGCTCATGGATGTAATGGACCAGAGTACAAGGGTGAATGTTGTGTTGTCTCCATAGCATAACAAACTAAAGGTGTTAGTGGGATCCAAAATGCACAATACATATTGGGAAAGTCAAAGGGGAGGAAGTATCTAAAAAGGGAAAGAAATGACCACTATGAATCTATTATCTGATTTGAAATTCAGATTGTATTCATTATTCTGATTAGTTTCATTTCATTCTGGTTTGTTTGATTTTATTATACTTGATGGCATAGACAGCTATTTTAAAGATAAGAAAATACATAATTGCAGCCATCGAGGATGTCCAATTAGCTTGTTTAGAAACCCTGTATGGCTTTCATTGTTTGTTTTGATCGATTTTACTGTATTTTGTGTGGTTTGATTGTAATATGTTTGAAGGTGTAGGCAACTATTCTCAAGATGTTATGGTTAATACATTGTGTCAACTTGCAGAATTTAAAAGTTTAACTGAGGGACTCAGCAGGGAGCCAAGGTTCTTACTTTGTAAATATCCTCATCCTGGGCAAAGGAGGGCAAGGACATTTTGTGTTACACCCACCCTGAAGGGGGGGTGGCGTGTGTACAATTTGAGGATAGAGAAGAGGCTTGCCTTTTTTTCTCTTTTGCTCTGGCTGCTTTTGCTCTGGATCCTGCCTTGAAGTGTTGCCCCAGTGCCATGCCACTCTGCTTTGGAGCCAGCTGATTATGGACTGAAATCTCCAGAACTGTAAGCTAAATAAACCTTTCCTTGCTTCACTTTGGGTGTCAGGTGTTTGTCTCAGCAACGAAGAAAAGTAAGCAAGACAGAAGATAACAAATACTATGGTAGCCAATGCTGTTTTGCTAATATCTTGTAATTTTGTAGTGCCTACATTGTTTTGCTTTGTTTGTTTTGTTTTGTTATGTTTTGTTTTGTTTCTACTGTTTTAGTTTGTTGTATCTTGTTTGATTTTACTTATCCTTGATGCTATGGGCAGGTATACTGCAGATAACGAGGCATTATGGTAGCCTTACCGATTGCTTTTTACCCTGTTTAAAAGTCATGTACCATGTTCATTGCCTTGTTTTGATTGACTTTACTCTGTTTTGTTTTGTTTGATTGTATTCTTTTCAAAAAAAAAAAAGAAGTCCCTAGAAAAGACAGTCTTTGGCAACCTACTTGGGACTCCTATCTCTCAGACAGAAGCTTTCTTTCTCTCAATAAATATATTCTGCTCTAAAAAAAAATGTATATTAATTGTTCCTAAGTAGTAGCAGTTTTGATTGGTACTGACTTGGAACTCCAATCCTTTGCTAGCTGTATGCTGACCTCAGAAGAGCAATCTGATTGTTCCACATCATAGTTTCTTTGTTTAGTAGGCAATGGTGATTGGAGCTTTCCAGTTAATATGATAGCTATGAGTACGTGAATGTAGTAAATGTAAAGAGGCTAAAACAGTGAATAGCATACATCGTGTGTACCATAAATGTCTTCGATTGTTGCCAAAGCCTTATATTGGTGGTGATGATAGTTGTAGTGATGGAAGAGTTGTCTTCCTAAGATGCTTTTAATTAACAAATATTAAAAATGATGTTTTCAAAGGTTTCAAATTATTTAGTAATAAAAATTTTTTTTATTTAGGGACAGCTTCACTCATGACTGTGTTGGAACCCATCATCATGAAAGATTTTGATAATGTATGACTACACTAATTGTCCTGCCTAAAATCCTTTATCTTCTGTAGAAATTCTATAGAATAAATGACATGTGGTAATTAAGAAAAAATACATAGTCAACAATGAAGAGCTATACCCTCTAAAATAGTGGTCAGAAGCACAATTTGTATGGAGACCATGAATTATTCTTTTGTTCATTTATATTGCAGGTTAACTGTATGAACTTTAAGCTACATGTTCCAGTGCTTAGCTCAGTTCTGAATCCACTTGACTGCACAAGGCCTCTCCTTAGTTTTCTTTCTTTGTAGTTTTCCTGATGTAAATGGCCTCTTGCATGACCTATAGAAATAACATTACATTTTAAAAAGAATATTCAAAATTCATTAAAAAGACTAAAGACCTAGCTCTTAGGCTTTGACCCCATCAGAGCTGACACAATGAACGTTTTTTTTTTTCTAAATTCTGAAGACAAAATAAGCACCTTTTTTATGACCTTGAGACACAGACATTTTCTTACTGTGCTGTTAATAGAAAATGAGCATGAGAACTTTTAGTAATATGCTTATCAAGCAAAGCTTTAAAGGTAATAGGATTAAATATTGGTAATGAAATATTCTTTTTATCCAACTACCACCTGGGCAAGAATGTTGCTGATAAATGTTGATGTTAATAAATCTCCTACTGAAGACACCATGGAGAGTGAAAGAAACAAATTTAAATTCACTCTGATTGGCATAGAAGAAAGGATAACTTTAAACAGAAACAATATGCTTAAGAAAATGCGAAGAAATGGAATACACATACAATAGTATCACTTTGTTAGTCTTTAGTGAAGGCTGGGATGATTGCTGTGTTTAGTGGACTACAGATGTCTCCATTGGAGTTTTTCAACTATGATATCACTGACACTTTGGGCTAGAGAGTTCTTTGTTATAAGTTGTTTTTGATGTCAGAAAATGTTAAGCAGAAGATGCTGCCTTTCATGTAGTAAGATGGTTAGAGAGACATCCACAATTTGGTTGGTCTTAATCACTTCTCTTCCTCAAGATGCTGTGAGCTGCATTTTCTACCACCATAGGGATTGGTACATTGGGAGTCATAAAACTAATCCTACCTTCTTTACCTGTGACATATACCACACAGTTTTTGTCTTTCTCCCTCTTTCATTCATTATAATCTCTACCTTAGTCTGAAAGCCTCACCTCTTTGCCCTTCAATTACTCTGGCGATCCATTTCAGTCAATCTACTATTTGTCTCATTTTATATCAACTTTCCTGTCAACTGTCTTAAAATTTTTATGTGGAATATACTTTAAGGACCTTTCAAAAGATGATTTAGCTTGTCTGCTGTGAACCCCAAACTTTTCAGAGTAGTTTTAAGGCAATATTGATGAACATCAGCACTACTTTTTCAAATGGGCAATTCCTACCTTAGGATCTGCCTGGTGCTGTGTAGAGTACTGAACAGTAGCTCTCACACCTACCAATTATATACCAGAAAAATCACCAATCCAGTGTCACAAACTAAAGTGGTCTCCAAATACTGGGGGAATAGGGAATCAATAATCACACTTACTTGAAAATAAGTGGCCCACTTCAGTATTTCTTAAATTATTTTTAGATTTTTTTTGTTTCTTAAGGTGTTTTAGATCTGACACATTCGCAAAAATTCTTATACTATACAACCCTGATGCTTAATGGATGCATTTATCTGCTGATTCTCAAATACCAAAATGGTGGAAGGTTTCATCATGTCTAAGTGTCATTTTAAACCAAAGTAATACAGATCCAGTCAACAGTGGGTTAATGTACAAGGTTTGTGTAATGGTTGATACATTGTGTCAATTTAAGAAGTTTAGAAGTTTAAGGGCCAGGGATCTTAGGCTTAGTGGCCTAAGTGCCTGCCTGGCAAGCGCAAGGTCATGAGTTCAATCCCTGGTGCCACAAAAAAAAAAAAAAGTTTAGAAGTTTAATGAAGCAACTCAGCAGGGGGCCAGGGTCCTCATTTTGTAAACATCTTCATCCTGTGGGAGAGGAAGGCAAGGAGATGGTGTGCTACACCCACCCTGGGGGTGGTAGCCTGCTTGCAATATAAGAGAGGAAAAGAGGCTTATTCCACCTTTTGCTGTTGATGTTTTTGCTGTCTTCTGCTGCCTTTAACTGTTTTACCTGTGCCATGCCACCCTGCCCTGGAGCCAGCTGATTATGGACTGAAACCTCAAAAACTGTGAGTTAAATAAACCTTTTCTTCCTTAATTTTGGATTTTGAGTATTTTGTCTCAGTAGCAAGACAAAAGTAACCAACACAGAATTTGGTACCAGAGAAGTGGGTTCATTGCTGTGACTATACCTGACCATGTGGTTCAACAGCCTTCAGGAATGGCTTTTGGGAAGAGTTTGGAAAGGTGCAGAGATATTGCTTGAAAGAGAAGCACTGGAAGGCCTTAGGCTATTCTGTATGGAAGATTCTGATCAGAGCTCAGAAGACCAGAAAGCTGAGAGAAATCCTGTTAGTAAAGACTAGGTTCAGGAGGTTTCTGCTAGGAAGAAGTACTTCACTGGTTACTGAACTCCAGATAATGTATCTTATGCCTTGGCAGAAATTTTGCCTGCATTTTGCTTCTGTCCAGAAATTTTGCGAGACTGAGATTAAGGGAGGTGGACTAATTAATCTGGCAGAAGAAATTTCAAGGCAGTTGAATTCTGGGCAGTGACATGGCTATTGTTGGAGGCTTTTAGCCAGATGTATGTTGAGAATCAAAAGCAAAAAGGCCAGCAGAATGATTTAAAATGTGTGTTTGGCCAGAAAGAAAGCTCCAGTAAAGCTGTGGACAACAAAAATAGAGCTGAGATGATCTTGATTGCTGAGAAGGAACAGAATAATATAAAAGATGACCTTAAGGCACCACAAGAAGTAGCAAGTTACCACTCTTTGCGGTTCCAAAACTGTAAAAGTGAAAGACTTTGCTTTGAGGAGAAAGTCACAGAGTATCATCTTCCAGAATGGTGATGACCACACCATGTTCCAGAATGGTGGCAGCATAGACGATTTATTCCTCATAATTAGATTCAGAGTGACCAGTGATCCAGGCACTCAACTCCTACAGTCAAGACAAGAAAGCTGGTTACTACTCCAGATGGCAGCAGAACTTGGCAGCATCCACATGGTGCTGATTTTAGATAGATGCAGAATACAAGAGTTATGGGATTCAGGTGGCTTCTACCCCAATTTCAGAACGCATGAGATGCCAGTCACTGTGCCCCTATGAGGGCAGTATGTGAAGTTGCAAGAGGGAAGCCAAAGGTGAAGTGATGACCCTAGAAGTTTGTAAAAGTCAGAAACCTGGATCATCTAGGGAAACCTGCAAGGAGAGAGCAAAGCCAGCTCAATAGAGAAGCTGTGGGAGCTATAACCACTAGAAGTACCCTCGAGGTGGAACTCAAACCCTTTGGAGCTCACAATTTGCCATATATTGCTTCAGATGCTGGACATGGAAATACAGGACACAATGTTTGCCCTACCAGATTTTGGACTTGCTTTGATCCCAATCCTTCGCATCCACTGTTTGTAACTTTTAGAATTAGTATGTTTATCTTGTGCCATTACATGTTGGAAGTGTTTAACTTTTCATTTGTACAGGGGCTTGCAGCAAAGAGTTTGCCTTACATCTTGGAGTAGATGTGGGAGCTGGACTTTTTAGCAATGCTGAAACTGTTAGGACTTTGGTAACTCTTTCAGATGAACTAAATTTATTTTGTATAAAGGGATGTGCAAGAGTCTTGGGGGGCCAGGAGTAAGATGTTAAAGTTCTAATGTAGTATAATGTTGATAGACAATACTGGTTCTTAAGGATTATTAAACCTATTTGGGAGATGATAAGAATGAACATGTCTTTATATATGGAAACCTGTTTAAAGAAATTTATGTCTGGTTGCCAAATTGACAAGGGGTGGATTGTAATGGTTGATACATTGTGTCAATTTGAGAAGTTTAGAAGTCTAATGAAGTGACTCAGCAGAGGGCCAGGGTCCTCACTTTGTGAGCATCCTCATCCTGTACAAGAAGAGGCCATGGAGATTGTTGAGTGCTATACCTGCCCTAGGAGGTGGTATCCTGCTTCCATTATAAGGGAGAAAAAGAGGTTTGCTTTCCCCACTTTTGTTCTTGCTGCTTTTTCTGTCTTCTGCCATTTGAACTGTTGCCCCTGTACCATGCCACCCTACCTTGGGGCCAGCTGATTATGGACTAAAATTCCCACAAACTGTGAGCTAAATAAACCTTACCTTCCATAATATTGGGCCTTGGGTATTTCCTCTCAGCAATGAGAGAAAAGTAACTAAGATAGTATACAATATGTTTGGTAACATAACAACACATAGAGATCTGAGCACAGATATAAGCAGAACCCACATCTCTTATATAAGACTTTTTGAGAAGAGTAAAGATTTCAGATACCATTGATACTTTGTGTAATAACTGCAAGTCTGTTTGCACATAATAGCTACACATATACTCCTGAAATGTCTAGATGAGTGACTATTACATAGAAGTATTCTGCTTTGAATGCACATAAATATGTGACCCTGAAAAGAAACAATTAGGTCAAGCTACAGTCCATAAAAGCAGAGACCATGTCTGTATATCAAGCAAGAACTAAAAGTACAGTAATTGTTCAATAAATTTGTGCTGAGATAAAAGATAAATTATTAATTTCACTTTTTCAAATGTTTCCAATTAAAAAAATATTAATGGGTGAGTGAATGAAGGATTGATGGAGGTCTTATGGAGAAAGTGGTGAGAAATTTTGCTATGCAAGCCTGCATAGCAGACAGATTCCTCTTCCCATCCATAGCACTGCACTCTTAAAAACGATGTTTTGTATAAAAACATATGTCAGACCTTGGTGTAAATATGTGAATTTTGCAAACCAAGATAGAGATAAGTGGCCAAATAAATGAGGTGGTTTTGAAATTCAATTCCAGAAAAAAGTTTGCTCATTTATCCTTGAGGATGTGTATAGAAGGATCTGTGAAAGAATGAGTGACCTGTATGTATGCAATCTGGAGAGATGCCCTACTTTCCAAAGCGTCAGAGTTGCATAGTTTAATCAAAGTAGCAAGGTTATAAAAACTGTATCTCTGAAACAGAACTCAATCTTGGTTTCAAATGATTTTATGATGTCAGCTCAACAACTTGATCATATTGCTTGCCTTGTAAAATGTTAGACAGCTATCAGACTGTTTTTAATTTACTAACTTGGCCTAGATCCACTTCAGTTCTTGTAACATTCTGTCAGCACTATTTCCCTGTTGAATGTCAATGAGAGGCTCTACTGTGATTTCTTGTTTTTAAGCCAATATTCCAAATGATCTACAAAACATGTGTTGATTGACACAGAAAAAAATTGTTTATTTTTTCCAGCATGGAGCAGTTTATTTCAAATTATAGGAACATCATATGATATACACTAAGGAAGAGTATATCCATATATATCTGATAACTATGTAGGATATGTATATATACATATCCTTCTTCCCCAGGGTACATTTGGCAGTGATTAAAAACAATTTCAGTTTGCTACACTGAATTGGTGGTGTTAATACTATATATGGAGAGAGAAAGAGTGAGAGTAAGCAAGAAAAAGAGAGAAGTGGAGAGAAACAGAGATAGAAAGACAGGAAAGTTAATTTTTTGTCACTTTATTGATTAAATATTGTTCAAACAAACACTACACAGTATCATAGAAATCAATGTTACACATAATTCCAAATAAGGGTTTTTTTACAATATCAATTTTTCCATAAGAATCATTAAAGTTTAGAATAGGTGTCAGAAAAGGAAGGATATATCGCACACATTTGGAAAGCAGCTGTCTTCACTTTTGTTCCTGACATGTTATGAGGAACTTTTCCTGAAGTTTTTTTAATTATAAAACTAACCATTTATTTAAAAGAGGTCAATCTACAAAATTCCAAGACTGCAGTATTTTATAGGCTGTTATATACATTCAGAATAAAACGACTCAGAAAGGATTACTTTTATTATCCTGTTATTCTGGTGAAATTTAAATATGAATCCACCTACCTTCAAATGGAAGGAACACTTTAGTTGTATAAAGTCCAGGTCATGTATATATCCCTTTTATCTGTTCACTGAGAGATTCACAAAAGCTCATTATACAGAAACACCCAGAAGTGGAAAAGGAAATTGTTAACTTTGTCAAGTAAATGTAACTTGTGATGAGTTTACACATCAATGATATATGCATATAGATTTATATACATAGAACTTTTAAAGCTTTAATTAATTGCTCACACCTGTGTCTCATGTTTTGTTTCTCCTTAAATAGTTCTCCATTGAGATATAAAAGACGATCTCACTCTTTCTAGTAGGGTTAGCTGGGTAAGGAAAAGGAGATATTCTGACTTTTGGTCTCCAAAGGAAGTCATTTGTTTCCTAGTATTTAGATTTTTATTTTTAGAAGTGACTAATAAGTCTCGTGTAAGAGCCATCTCTGCCTGGAGGATTAATTGTAGCTATCATGCCCACTAAGCCATCAAAGATCCCAGCTCCTGCTGTTGGAAGACAATGGTGTCAGAGGCTTGAGTGACATCTCCCCTGTCACAACCCCATAAAATCCCACCTGGACAGGCAGCTGCTGCACAGCTTTGGCAGGCTGCCCAACACTACTGATTTCATGTGTTTTCCTCCTAACTTGCTCATCAAGTATGAGATGAAGTGTTCAACATGCAGTGAAATGATGCACAGCTCTTGCATCTAAAATAGACACAATTTTACAATTTTCAAGCTGTGTGGTGTGAGACACCATGTTTTATCTAAAATTATGATACCCTAAATGTTCAGAAGGTGAAAAGATCTTTTTTTCCACATTTGAAAACCACTAGCTTGGTGGCAAAGCCTAATAATATGTAAGACAATGAAAGAGTAAAACTGTTTTAATGAGGTGATTCTGGATGACAGAATAGAGTCCTCGGTGATGTCACGTAACATACTTTATTATTATCATTTTAACATCCAGAAAAATTTTGAATTCAAAATCCATTTTCTTCCTAAAACTTCAACAGTAAGATGAGGACCTGTAACTTGCAGATGAAACCCTGGCCTCTCAAGTAATGAAGCGTAAAATTAGATCTAAGTTTTGGGGCTTTTTAAAGACATATCTGTCAAGTTTGAAATGAATATTAGGGTTTTTTGACCTTTCCAAAACTTGAACCCAATAATAATATCCTATAACTCACTGATACATTGGTTCTGAATCAAGCAGAATTAATTAATGGATTTTACTTTTATTTGTTGGGTTAGACTACAAAACCACTAAAGATGAGGTTTATTGCCTTTATGGTGCCCTCACAGATCACTACGCTGAGTTTTTAAAGAGACACATGCTTGAGCCTGGGGTGGTGGCGCACTCCCGTAATTCCAGCACTCAGGAGGCTAAGGTGGGAGAATCGTCGTAAATTCCAGCCTGGGCTACAAAGTGAGCCCAAGGCGAGCCAGAACTACATAGCGAAACTCTGTCTCAAAAAAAAAAAAAAAAGACAAAAAGAAAGAAAAGGGCACATGCATTAAACTTGTGACTTTAGCATTGAAAATATGGTGATTTGATGGTCATTGTTTTAACTTACAATATTAACAGACAAAATCAATTTTGTCTACAGGTCAGTGTAAGAAAACACAATAGCACTACCTTTCCTAGTATAAGGTATGATGTTCTTCATATGGTATAAATACAAAATCGTTGTTAAAAGAAAAACTGTTTTTTAAGCTGTCAAATACAATGCATGTGGCCACTGAAATATATCAGATAAATTTCTAGACAATAATCAGTAGAAAATAAGTGTGTTAAGGAGTGAAAATTACTAATTTTTCCAAGCAACTGCTCAACTGTGATTTCTACTGAGTTATTTTAAAGGGTATTAATGCAGCCATAAACCAATTTTAGTGATTTATAATCACTAGGGGCATCCCCAGAAATGGTCCTGAAATTAATGATCAGTTTGTACTTAAAATAACCACCTTTAGCTATGGTTTTCTTTAAGTGTAACTTCCTTAAGAGTAGCACTCTGACTTAATTATGGTGACAGTTCATGTTTATCACCCTTCGGCTGCAGTGGGGAATCTTAAAATGAATTAACATAAATGTGTTTCCTTTTTTTCTCATGAGATGCAAGACTAATGAAGCAATGTAAGACATGGAAGAAAATTCTAAAAATAGTATCACTTGTCAATAGAAACTAGGACATTGAACTTAATTGCTTAAGTTAATGATGCCTATGATACTGATTATGGTACTCCCTGGCAAAGGATATGTAGGATTTCCAGATGCATGGATTCAAGTTTGTGTTCCTTGCTACTGGTAATTTTTGACAGTAGCATCTAAATAGGCAAACAGTAATAAATGACATCTGTTACCTAAGTATTTTATTAGTGCATCTTCCTTAACAACAACGAGATTTTACTAGTAATTTATTTAAAAAGATCACAGTATGAATTCCTATAATTCCTCAAGTAAGGGAAAAAGAATAATAAAATTAGAGTCATAGGATTCATGTTGATTCTTATTCTCTTACCTAGTTTACTATCAGATTTAAGAAATACACCCTTTTAGATAGTGACCCTTAAATGTAGGAACTCTTACACTATATTCAACACAGAACTTATGAGATAATGAAAAGACATAGTACAGTAGTACCTGTATAGTGAGTAGGTTTTCTGCTACTGAGACACAGTATTGGATGCCCACAACTTAAAAGAAGAGACAGGGGCTGGGGATGTAACTCAGCAGTGCAGTGCTTGCCTGGCAAGCGCAAAGTCCTGAGTTCAATTCTCGGTACCAAAACAAAAGCAAATAGATAAACGAACAAACAGAAAAAAAAAAGAAAAAAGGAAAGAAGAGACGGTGTATTTCCCCTAGAAGTTGGCAGGATTCAGTCTCTCATTAGAAGGCTCCAACACAGCAACCTCATGGCAGACTGGCAGAGGAAAGTTGCTTAGTTCATGGTGGACAGGAAGCAGAGCTTGAGGAAGAGCATTACAGGAAGCTGTCAGGGACCAGATGTCATACCCAAGGCCATACCTCTGTGAGCCGCCTACATATACCCAAAACTGTGCTTTTCTATTTTTCTGGTGACTCTCAGGACAATCAAGACATTCCAGTTTCATTGTGACAGAACCCTGAATCTGTAAGTCATGTTCTGAACATCACAGTGATGCTTAAAAGAGTGAATAGTATCTAATCCCTTAATTTAATATTTTTACCATCTTTTAAATTTTTTTTATTTTAAAGAGAATAAAACAAAACAAAATAAAGAAAATCAGAACAGAACAATGCAAGTGATACAGGGCTTCAAAATGAGACATCAGGAAATCAACAATAGCTACCATAATGTCTCTCGTTTTCTTCAAAGTAGCTGTCCATACCATCACACACCATAAAATCAAGCAAAACAAAACTAAACAGAATCAAACCAATCAAAAGAAAAGAATGAAAGAATTACAAGACTGCAATGCTCTCATTCTTTTCTTTTGATTGGTTTTAGTCTGTTTTTTTTTTTCCATCTTATTAACCAGTTATCACACACTGTGACTATAACCTTGCATTTTGACTTACAACCCAAAACTAGCACAAATTTATTTTTTCCTTTTTCTCAATTTCACAGACAGAAGACTCATTTTTTATTGTAGATCTTAGCAATATTAGCACATAATTTTCTTTTTTTATCCTTGCTATATCGAAAGTTTTCCACATTTTCACTTCAAAGGAGCACCTCCTTTTTGGCATAATCTAATTGTCAACATCATGACTCTTGTGCTTTAGAGCCACCAGCAAGTAAAATAAGTTACTTGACCACAAGCACTGCAATACTGCAAAAGCTGACCTTATAATAGTAACTAACTGAACAATAGCTAGGTGGTGTACAAAGTATGGACTTTCTGGACAAAAGGATGATTTGTCTTCTCAGCATAACAGTGGGAGATTTCATAATATTACTCACAATTGTGGATGGTTTAGACTTATGAATTGTTTAATTCTGGAATTAACTTACTTAACTATAATTGAGGAAGAGTAATTAAAATCATTGAAAAGTGGTATGGATACAGATAGACTGCTGTACACACTAAACACGTAAGTCATAAACAGATTTCTTGGTGTTACTCAAGTTAAAAATATAAATGATACCATTCAGACAACTGCAGCCTTGGTACATTGGGTTCCAATAACACTGCAACTACATGCCTCCTTTATTTATTTATTATTTATTTATTTATTTTTATACCACTAATCAAACGCAGGACCTTGGGCTTGCTAGGCAGGCACTTGTGCCACTGAGGTATATGCCTAGCACCCTATATAAATCTATTTTCATGCACATATACTGCTTTCAGTTTTTAATTCATTTTATCTGATCAAATGGTGCAGTGTACTTTTTTTCTCTATTACTGATTATAAAACATCTACCAGGAAATCTGGTAAATTTAGATTTCATATTGACATAGGATTAGGAGAGTTCAAAATTTCCCAGACAATACTAACAAATTGAAGATTGATAAGAATATGTGATGAGTGTGTACTAAACAATAATTTACATTAATAGTATTAATTATTAAACTATGCTCTTTTAGCTTAATACTTATTAATGTGAACACTGGAATCAGCAGTATTTGTAGTACTAAACTACCAAAAGGAAAATAAAGTTAATATTAAGACTACACTCAATATATAAATGCTGTAAATTTCTGGATTTCTTTCCCGTAATCTACAGAAAAAAATTAATAATGTGAGTGTGGAGTATCTAGGCTTTTATTCATGTGCAATCATCCTGAGCAAGTTTACTGGTCTGGATTTGGAAGGAAGCAATTTACAACTGAGTTACAATTCTGCAAATGTATAAATCTTTGGTTGTAAGACACTTGCATGTATCAATGTCCCTACATTAAACTCATTTTAAACTACATGTCGAGTGTTTCAAAAAATTAAAATAAATCAAATACATTTAAACTATACTATTTAAAGAAGGAATTCCTGTAATCACTAGGAAATTTTAGTATCTTGAGACAAATATGTAATTTACCAAATACTTTCCTACCTTCCTTTATCCAAAAGTCAAATGAAAAAGTTAAAGTTCAGATTCAAAGAGGAAAAATTAGGTCCATTTCCCTTCATTTTTTTCTAAATCTGCTGAACCATACCAGAATAAGTATATCATTTACTTTTTTTCTTTAATCCTTATTTTTCCTTCTCTCTAGATTGTCTTCAAGTCATCATAGCTTCCTTCCAATGGTGTATGTTAGTATGAAATTAGACAACATTCACAAGCAGTAATTCCTAATATTTACAGCCCAATGAAAGTCAACAAGGTGAAGAGAATGACAGAAAGATAATTGGTGAGAAATACCCATTCCATATATGATAAAATACCATTTAGCAACAACTAACTTCATAGGGTACTTTTGGAATCTGTCGGCATAAAGCAAAGATTATCAGGTATCAACATACCAAAGATACCAAGAATTCTTAATGTAGATAAGTACATAAAAAAAATCCCCAGAACATACAATAAAATACTATTTCCTTCCTTACAGTGAAAACACATGCCTCACTAGAAGGAGTGGTTACAGGTGACTTCCTTTTTTAAATTAGAGGGAGCTAAGTATGAACTATACGCAGGCAAGGGGTAAGAATATTA
Organism: Cuniculus paca; assembly: GCA_004365215.1. Taxonomy (NCBI): domain Eukaryota; kingdom Metazoa; phylum Chordata; class Mammalia; order Rodentia; family Cuniculidae; genus Cuniculus; species Cuniculus paca. The sequence continues at coordinate 14,571 of RJWT010000090.1, forward strand.
TAACCATCTACACGTATGCACATGCACACACATGCACACACACGCATGCACACACATGATAAAATTTATAAGTCTTTGCTTTGCCTGAGCAACACATGATTTAGTGATGGGTTTTTCCAAGGTCTTTTCTGCATCCTTTGAGGTAGATGTGTGCAAAGCTAGCGGACAGATTACTAACCCTAAATTTATTGGGTTATTGAGCTGAGACTTAGAGCAATGTACTTTAAAGGACTTAAAGAAGCCATCTCCGGTGCTGGCTCAATACACATTAATGCTGTGGGCCACTCTGCCTGTAAAGAATGCTCTTGGATTATCCTGAATACGCAGGCAGGAAGCCACTGCGGCAGCAGCATTTAAATCAGGTAGAACTATCTTTAGCTTCAGCAACAACAGGTCATACTTTTGCCACTTTGAAACATGAAATTGTTTAGAAGTGTGTGACAAGATTTAATATACCAAAGGACATGTAGGGCAAGGTACAGCCAGATAAAACTGCTATAATGTAGCTCCCTGGGTGATTCAGGGTACGCTTGGGAAACAAGAATAGTGTGGTCATAACAAATTTTATATTAAGATTGAAATAAGGGTACCAGCATCCATAAATCGCTATCTCAGACTATGTATTTTAGACCATTGATTTAGGAAGTATGTCATAAAAATAAAGGCATGGCCTTTAGATGGCATATGTAGAGTCATTAATAGTTATGTTTAATCCAAAATACATTTCCTATTTAACATATAATGTGATGTATAAATCATTTATGTATATTTGTAAATAAATAACTGGTATAGGAAACACAAATATATACATTCTATTTTGCTTATTCTCTGTCACATAAGCTTAGATATAATTCCTAAAGCACAAGAGAAAATTATCAGGGAAATTTATCTGAGAAAAATATTTATTGGAGGAAAATAATACACAATATTTATTTTTATAAATTAAATAATGTCAGTCAAATACTGCCTACATTTGTTATCAGAAAAATATTGACTTACTGCTTTGCTCAAAATGTTCATGCTATTCAACCTACAATAAATAAAATGACTATTAATGAGTACAAAGTATGACAACAATACCAGCTGTCAGTCAAATGAAGAGAAAATGAAAATGTGAAAACTCCAAGATCATTTTTTGGTTAAATTTCCATGTATGAAAAAACAAATAGAAGGATTTCCAAATACAAATTCAGTCTAATTTAAATAATGTTATGTAATAGCCTACCTGTAAGATGTTGAGAGACCTTGATTGCATGCCTGGAATAAAGATTGTTCTTTCAGTTTGATTCAAATATTACACTGGATTCCACTATAAACTGTAGACAACATACATTAGGCAATGTCTGTAACAGCCCTGTATCTTAACTGAATACGGTGTGTGATTTCTGCATATTCAAGAAGGAATACAATGCAATGTTCTGGGCTACAGGACATGAGGAACTAAGATCTTTATTTTCACAGGCATTTAATGATAAATTGAAAGACTTCTGCATAGCACATCAAAGTGAGTTTATTTTCCACAGCTCTACCTATTTTAATGCTTCTGTATATGACCATGCAACAAAAGGCAAGTTTATTTATCTTACTCTGATTTCAAGAAAGCACAAAATAAGCTAATGTATTCAGAATTTTATACATAATATGCATAAAATGTAAAGCATAGGTCCATTTGGAAAATGGGACTGCAAAGCGCCTTAGATGGTGGTGATAAGGAAAGACTTATAAATTAAGGCAACTATTGCATTTTAATTTATACTGATTCATTTTAATGGTGTATACCCTTTCTGGAATTTTTTTGTACAACATATCCTGACAACAGAGCATCCTTAAGAAAATTTATCTCAGAAAAGTTATTGTAATTAAAAAGTCAAACAAAACAAATGCATGCCACAAAAGTGAATGGGGATGTCTTAGTCACTTTCCTGCTGCAGGAACAAAGTCCTGATATCTGCAAGGAAAAAGAGAGATTTATTTTGGCTCATAGTTTCAGTGGATTCAGTCAATGGTTGACTGGCCACAAGGAGGAAATGTCATTGCAGGTGAAAGCTATTAACTGCATAGCAGCCAAGAAGGAGAGACAGAAGGGAGGAGTTGGGGACAAGAATAAGCTTTCCAGGTCATGTTTTCAGTCACCCAGGAAAGGTTCACAACCAACAGTGAGACTTTGGGGGAATATTTTAGATCTAAACCTTAGCAAAGGAGTAAAAATGAAAATTAATTTTACAAGTTTCCTAATGAATGTCTAGTTACTTATTTTCTGGATCTCTTCATATAGGAAATTAAATTTTTTAATATTACATACATTCTTCACATTTGATGATATCAAAAGACATTGGGAAATATCTCTTCAGCACCAAGTAAGTATTTTCTTATGACTGGTAGATGATTCAGAATGCAGAGTATGAAAGCATTAATAAGCTCTTATTTTATTTTATCATCAATGAAAAATGAAATCATTTTCAAAGAATATGATAAGGTAATATATTGTTATATATTCTAAACTCTAGTAATTTCCTTATATGACAATCTTAGTAAAGAGTACTACAATTTTCTATTCATATTGTATTCCTGAATTGAGATGAAATTAAAATAATTGGGGATGTATTCCAGAGCTAGTTATATAATCTATCTGGGAATAAAAATATATAGATGCATTTTTATAAATCATGCACCAATTAATACATTAAATTTTGTTCAGCATGTTTTGACAATGGGAAAATTAAAATTAATTACAGCTTACTTACCTCTGAACCCATTATGAGAATTTATAGAAACAAAGGTTTAATTAACAAAGTGGAAGATTGTAACATCAAGTAATGCAATGACTGAAATTCAGTCTCTGTAGCACCATTTTTTGTGCACAGAAAACCTTTTCTTCAACTCTGTCATTAACCTTACATGGGGTAGCTATTACAGGCACATAACTATATTAGACCCAGAGGATTAAGAATAGCTTATTTTGATTATTCTGTCAATCTATTTGCATAATTAATTTGATCTCAGATTTAAACTTCCTAAGAGTCTGTTTAATGAATAACATAGCACTTCTGGATCTATAACTTACTGAAATAATCCACCCAATGGGTTCGTTTATTATTTTTCTTTTAACTTGTCATTCACTATTTTTCAGTGATAACCTTAAAGCCCCAGGTGCATACAAAACTACATCAGTTAACAAAAAATTTGTTTGCATGGACATTCTTCTTAAAACACCTTAAACTGCTCATTTGTGCTTATCTATTGTTCTTATTTTTGTTTCTGCCATCAAAAAGTAACAAATGAAACAGAGAATGCATACCAGACATCTCAAATGCTTTTGCCATGCCCTTTATATATCCTGTCTGATGTGGATAGTCTAAATATGCACAGTGTATTCCTATATATCTAGATATATTATCAAAGTGATGTATTCAGTACTTTCCAAGTTTAAAACTTCTAGAAAATTAGAGAAATGTCAGTCTTTATTCTCATTAATAGATATAAAAAATATTAAGAGTTTGATGAAGTAAGGTATGAAAACTGAGCTTCTGGGGTACTGTCGCTACAAGTCTTGTTAGCTATTTCTATACATCCCATGATTCGTTTTCCTCAAAAAATGTATGACTCATGTACATCCCTGCATATCTGACCTACTTGGGAGGCAGCAAAACTATTAAGATGCAAGAGAGTAAGTAAACATCTTAGATTCCTCATCTTTCAAGTGAGAAAATTCTGAGGTATGTTCCACAATTTATCTTAGAATATTCTAGTGGGACCAAACAGTTTTTCTTTGGGGTAATTTTTTCAGGAATACATCTAGATCATCAACCTCCTTGCCCTGTTTCTCTATCCCTTGTTCTCCAAGGCTGCCTGGAATTGTTTCCTCTGAAAAGAATTTCTTAACTTCCCCTCCCTATCTTGAGTTTCCATATTTAGGATCAAAAACACAGTCAACTGAAAATTTGCTCTCAATTCTAGGTGATTTTTTTGAAGACAGAATAAAACAATTAGCTTTTCTATCATTATAATTCACAACAGTGTTATATGTAGTGTTTCAAATCCGGATTTGTGTCCATTAGAGATAAGATACTAAAAGTTTCATTCTTCTAGAAAGCTGATTTGTTTTGCTTTTGTTTGTTTGTTTTAGTTGACTGGTTTCTATAAAGTTATGAAAAAATGGAAATTTCTAACACAGTTATGTATTTCATAGACTTGCACTATTCTTATCAGTGTAATGATAACCTGCAGACCAGAAATTTATTGTGTTGATTTCTTAGTTCACATTAAATATTCATCTCATGTACAAACTTCCCAAGATAAACTGTCATTATGTAATATTAACTTAAACTAATTAAATGCAATAAAGTTATTTTAAAATTTTAAAAAGATGTATACATCAACAACCTCCAGATTGCACTGAAGTGTAAACAGAGTTTAACAGTAAATATTTTTCAAAGCATCCTCTACTATGGACCTCAAATATGTGTCCCTATACTTCTAACTTTGGTTAGCTCATAAAAAGAATCGTTTGTCCTTGCATTATTTGATCACTTTTTTATGCCTATATCTTGTAATCTGAGCAACTACTTTGAAGATAACAATATGCAATATGTTAACCATGGTTAAGCTATTATGTATCATCATTGAAATTCTGTATTGTTTTTGTTCTTTTTTTCATTTTAAAATTTAAAAAATGTGCATTCTTTACACATAACTCATGAGAGTTCTATGTATTCTGCCACCACTTTGCTGTCTCATTCAATTCCTGTCCTTACTGGACTTAAATTTACCACTTTGCTGAAATTACCTTCAAAACTGTCCAACCAGAAACTCTTCTTACCCAATGAGCACTCATCATTTAGTCTTCTAGCTTTGTCAGAAACATTTTGCACATTTAGCTATTTCTGCTTGAAAAGTTTTAGGCCCATGGAAGCAAAGACATCCTCTCTGCTTGTTTGAATTGCAGGTCAGGTGAAATTTCTTTTCTTTCTTGATTTTTCCCTCTGTTAAATACTGTAAAGGGATATATTTTAGATCTTTCATCATTGTCCTCTTCTCTACCACTTGATATGAAAATATTATTTCTATCTTGAATACTGATCTCACCTAGGAATATCTGGGTATCATTGTTTCATTATGACCTTGACAAATCCGAACATCTAGTAAACAGCCTAAACTTCATATGTTTGACTTCAAAATCTTATTTTTCCAATGAAAGTTTGTCCATGTAATCCCATTTGTCCATCTTAATTAATCTCACTTAATACTGTGTGTCCTCAGAAGAGATCCAATTCATCACTTTTAATTCCTCTTTTTTGTACCTCACATTCACATCCCCAGGGCATTCAGCTCATTCTAATACCAAAATATGTACAGAATCTACTACTTAATGTCTTTGATGCTATAACTTGAGACTAAATGACAATTTGATTTTGTCTACTCATGGCAACTTTGTTTCTCTGATGTCATTGTTACCCTATAGACAGACCTTAATCAATCTGGTCACTTAACTGCAACTAAATATATGAAAAAAAAAGTTTGACATCACTGGTTACTCAAGAGTTGCAAATTAATATAATGCCAAGATTCTATCTCACCCCAGAAAGAATGGTTATCATCAAGAAATCAACTAATTACAAATGTTGGAGTGGCTGTGACGATAAACTAACCCTTCTCCACTGTTGATGGGAGTGTAGGCTGGTACAAACATTGTGGAAATCAGTGTGAAGATTCCTCAAAAAGCGAGATCCTTTTGATACAACTATTCCCCTTTTGGGTACCTTCTTGGAAGAATTAGAAATATCTTACCACAGCAATATATGCACACCAAGTTTATGACAGTACAGTTTGTAATAGCTAAATCTTGGAAACAATCTAGATGCCCATCAACCAAGGAATGGGTAAAAAAGACATGTTTAATTTCATAAAATAATTTTTTTTGGGTACCAAGAATCAAACTCATGACCTAAAGCTTGCGAGGCAAGCTTTCATGCCACTAAGCTATATCCCCAACCCTGAGAGAAATACCTTATAAAAGATGTTTGTTCAAATATTCAAAGAATGTTTAAAATTTAACAATATGAAAACAAATGTTTGGATAAAATATGATTACAAAATAAGTCAAAGACTGAGATGGAACTTCATCACAGATGTTCAGATAACAAATATACACCTTCAAATGTATTTCCTCTCATATATCATTAACAAAATAGAAATGAAAACAAAACAATGAAATACTACTACATGGGTACTATAATGGCCAAAGTCTAAGATAAAGACAACATCAATATTAGCAAAGATTTGAATCAACAGTAACTCTTTCTTTCATTCATTATTGATGGGAATGCAAAATATTATAGCCAATGTAATAGTTAACTGTGATATTTCAAGCTGACTTGAATAAGAACCATCTACTTGAGTATAGCTATGGGTGATTGACATATAAGCTACAAACTAAGGAGGGAAGATGCACTCTGGATGTGGGCGGTCCAATCAATAGGTGTGTAACCTAGATAGAATAGAAAGAAAGAAGCCTTCCATTTTGTGGTTGAGGAGCCTTGGTGTTAATCATGTCCTTCAGAAGTTCAACTCCCATCCCTTTAAGCTTCAAATGCCGTCTCTTTGGCTTTCCACCATAGATTCTTTCTGACACAGACTTACACTGAACTCCACAGTGGACTTTCAGTCTTTGGACCTTCTCTTGCATCCTCCTGCTCTCACTTTCATTGATGGCCGTTTTGCCTTCTTCCATCTCTGATTAGGCCAATAACCACTAGGATGCTTCTACTAAAGTTTCTATAAGGCTACTTAGGGAATCCTTTGTGTAATCACACATATAGTTTATATTAAATCTATTTCTCTAGTGATCCATAACTAATAGAGAATTTACTAGCAGACAAGTGGGGTAATTTCTGTGACTCTCTCTAACAATGTGGTTCAAAAGCTTCTGAAGTTATTAGGTAGAAAAATATTGGAAAAGGTTGGAAATCTCAGCTAGTGACTTCCTAGAATGATGTGAGCTGAACTTGATGGGAGATTTTGGTCAGAGCTTAGAAAATGAGAATATTGATAAAAAGGTGAACAATAAAGACTAGGCTCAGAGGGTATCACCTGGGGACAAGGACTCATTCCCAGTGACTTGGCTTAGGAATTAGTTTGCCAGAATTAAATTCACAGTGCTCAGGAATTCAGTCCCTCTAAGGCCACTGCAGCCATTATTCAAGAAGGCCTCACTACTGCTCAAGCTGCCAGACACCTGGGCATCATTCATGTGGTGCTAGTTTTACAGGCATCACAGAATGCAAGAGTGATGATGGCATCAAGGATTGTTTCATGAAGACTTCACAAGAAGGCCTGAGAGGTCGATCAGTCTTCCTCTGAGAGGGTAATGTGTTAGATTGTGAGAGTGATGTCAATAGTAGAGTAGAGACATCAGAAATTTGAGAAACCCAGCAATATGGAATGTTTGAAGAAAGTTTCAGATAATGAGCAAAGGTAGTTCAAGATACCATGAGAGTTACAACCACTAACAACACAGTGATGGGGCTGCCCAAGCCATTTGGAGCTCACAATTTGCCCAGGATTTGACAATGAGCTACAAGATTTAATGTTTGCCCTGCTAAGTTTCAGTATTGTTGTGGTTCCATCTTTCTACTGTCCATTTGTCCCTTTCGGAATGGGAATATTTATCATGCACTACTATATGTTGGCAATGTTTAACTTTCTTTTTCATTTTCACAGGGACTCATAATTAAAAGTTTGCCTTGAATCTCAGGATACTTTAGACTTTGACTTTTTAATAATGATGGAAGGGTAAAAATTTTGACAATTCTTAGAGCTGGACTAAATGCATTTTGCATGCAGAGATGTGCCTAAGGATTTTTAGAGCCAGGGACAGAATGCTGTGGTTTATATCTACATGAACCCCTAAAGTCACATGTGCTCATAGGCAGAACCTTGGAAAGATGATTAAATTGTGGGGACACTGTAGTTAAATGTGATGTTGGGAAGTGGGTCTGGTCAGAAGATGTAGGTCACTGGGGTATGACCTGGAAGGGCATGTCTCCCTTCCTGCCTCTGTACATCACTTTCTGTCTCCTGGCTGCCATGATGTGAGAAGCTTCTTCTCCTAACCAGACCCCACCTTCTAAGAAAGTGATCTAAAATGTAATGTATATGTATATATCACAAAAAAAATACATTTGTAAAATTTGCTTAATGAATTAACTGTTTACATAAAGATGACTATGGAATGCATACTTCATAGCTTATTTCAACATATAAAATGATTGGATACAGACACCTCATTAAATGCAGCACAATAAAACTTAGTGTATCTTAGACTGAGAAAATAGGACTTGCTACAACAGGCTATTTTATTATGCAGTGATGTCTACTAGCCTAGAGTGAGTTATTATCAATGCTAGCTCCACTTAATTGATGTACATATTACTTGTTTATTTTAGGTGCCTATGCTGTGGCACAAGCCATATACCATAGCAAAGGAATGAAAACAGATATCAAATAAAAGCTTTAAAAACCTTATTTAAATAGAATTGATTCTTGTGCTCTTATTTATTTAAATAGAATTGATTATTGTGCTCTAGCTATTACCCTTTCAAGAACACTTAATCACATGATTGGGATTATTAAATTAACACAAAGCTGCTCATTCAGAGTACCTTTATTCATATTTAACTCAAAAGTATATCAGATTGGTGACACATGATGGAATCTGATACAGAGCACTGTTGGATTAACCAGATTAAATAAAAATTTTCCACTGGAAATCTCCATATCTCATCAGCTTTCCTAACTTTTCAGCTTAATGTTAAATCTTTCCTTGTAAAGAAAGAGGACAGGATCAGAAAAAGAAATGCCAAGTATGTTACAATAACCTGTTATAAAGGACACTTTCTATATATTTTTCATAAATTAAAGATACATCTAAAAATATAAGCAGGCTATGTAGTCACTCATAGGAAAAAAATCAAGAATATCTGCCCCTGAGCGCCACTGTCTCCATTGGAAGGCTTACAACCTGGTCAGGGAGACACAGCCAGATATACCCTGTGCAGCTGCAGGCCACCACTGGAAGGCTGTGGGCAGCCAGTGTCCACTGAAAGAATCAGAGAAACACCATCGGGGGAGTCCTGGTGTAGACACACAGACTGAGAGAAGAAGCAGCCCTGGCACCAAGACCTCTGGCCACTGAGGAAGACTCAGTGTAGCTGTGTGCATCTGGAGAAGCCCATCCCAAGCCCTGCTACCTTTCTGGGAACCTGGGTTGAGAGAAATCCAGGTGCCTGTCCCAATTCCCTACACCATGGAGGGGCAGTCAATGTGGGGAGTTCCTGGGACCTCGCAACTGAATTGTTGGGAGGAACCCAAGAGAATGTCAAGACAAAGCAGCATAAGGCAGTATCAGATCTCCAGCCCACACAGAACAAGTCTGGGAGATACAGTCATGGGCAAAAATGGAAGTCAGATACATGAAATCTCTGAGAGGATGGCAACTGAAGTAAAGAAACAACTTCATGAGACTGTAGAAGTAACCAGATGAGAAATAATGTCTCGGGTTAAAGAAGAAATAACAAACATAATGAAAAAATTGCTGAGCCTATCTAAAGAAGACAGAGATAAAAAGGAGAAGCACTGGGGATTTAGCCCAGCAGTTCATGCACTTCCCTAGCAAGCTCAAGGTCATGAGTTCAATCCCTGGTACCATAAAAAACAAAAAACAAACAAAAAATGAGGATCACAGGAAAATGAGGGAAACCTTGAAAGAATGATATAAGGAGGAATTACAATGCATGAAGCAGATACAAGTAGATATTCGGGATATTAAAAAGTTGATCAAAAGCTGGCAAAATTGCTTGAAAGAGACTGAAGATAGACTTTCAAAGCTTCAAGACAGGATCGCAGCTAGCCATTGTGAAAGAAAAGATCTCTTAAAAATAACAAGGAACCATTCAATGGCTGCAAAACAATGCAAAGAAAAATAATCTAAGAGTGATAGGTATCAGCGAAGAAGCAGGGGGTCAACACAAATGAAATAATAAAGCTATTTACAGAGGTAATATCAGAAAACTTTCCAAATGTGGGAAAAAGATCAGTCATACAGATAAGAAAGACATATAGAACTCTAACTAGTCATAACCAAAATAAATCTACTCCCAGACATATAATAATCAACATACCAGAAATTCTGCACAAGAATAGAATATTAAAAGCTGTTAAAGAAAAGAAACAGATCACCTATAAAGGAAAACCAATGAGAATCATGGCAGACTTGTTAACATAAACCATCAAATCAAGAAGAGGCTGGAATGAAGTGTTTCAAATCCTAAAAGGCAACAACTTCAAACCCAGATTCATGTGCCCTGCTAAACTATCTTTCAAAATTGATGGAAAAATAAGATACTTCCATGATAAAAAACAACTGAAGGAATTCATGAGCACCAAACCAACCCTACAGGGAGTGCTGAAGTATATTCTAAAGAGAGATAAAGATGACCATGGTTTCAGGAACAGCAGCAGAGGGGGACTGACAAACAGGATAGGCAATTGTATGAAGAGGAAAAGTGGAGGACCAAAAATAGGAAGATAGTATGGCAGAGATGAACCAATGCATGCAGGTTGTAACCATTAATGTAGATGGCCTCAATTCGCCAATGCACTGCATACAAAAAACATCAATATGCTGCATACAAAAAACACATTTAACTCAAAAAGAAATTCACAGACTAAAAATCAAAGGAAAGAAAACAATTGTTCCATGTGACAGGAGACCAGAAAAAAGCAAGAGTAACTTGCCCATCAAGTACAGAATGGATAAGAAAGATATGGTATTTTCATACAATGGAAAGCTACGCAACTATAAAGTAGGATAATCTTGAGGCTCTTGTAGGTAAATGGATGCAACTGGAAATCAAGCTCATGGGTGAAATGGTTTGGACTCATATGGGTGAACACAGAGTTATCTCCCTAGCATAAAACCTGAAGGAGTTAGTGAGATCCAAAAAGCACAATAGATATTATGAAAGTAATTGGGGAGGAAATGCCTACAAAGGGAAAGTGGTAACCACCGTTAATTTCCTATTATCTTATTTTAAATTCCTGTATCATTTTCATAATTTTGTTAGGTTCTGTTTTATTCTGTCTTGTTTTGTTAGATTTTACTCTGTTTGATGGTATGGGTAGCTATTTTGAAGATGTTTTATGATAGCCATTGTTGATTTCCTATCATCTTGTTTTGAAGTCCTGTAATTCTTTCATTCTTTTGTTTTGATTGGTTTTATTCTGTTTTGCTTTGTTTGATTTTATTGTGTGTGATGGGATGGACAGTTATTTGAAGAAAAGGGGAGACATTATGGTAGTCATTGTTGATTTCCTGTTGTCTTGTTTTGAATTCCTGTATTGCTTGCATTGTTATGTTTTGATTTGCTTTATTGTTTTGTTTTATTCCCTTTAAATTAAAAAAAAAAGAATCAAAGAGCAAAGCCAATATGTCCTGATTAGCTTTCTTTGAATGTTTCTTTTATATCATATCTTCACAATCAAACCAAAGACATAATTAAAGCAGTAGTATGTTTATGGAAAATTAAATAAAATTCTTTAAAATATTCTTAAAATCTATCCTTTGGAAAATGCAAGCTTTAATGCTTTCAGGGAGATACCAAGTTAGAAGCTTGCATATTAGTAGAACAATTTTCAGTAACTTAGTTATGTAATTATTTTCAATCTGTTTTTCTGGAAACGCAGAATTGGTAACTACTGATTGATTCACTGATTGATTTTTATCAGGCAGGTGCTGTGCCACTGAGCTATATCCCCGAATGTGTAAGTTATTCAGCTGAAAGTCCATATTTTTAAAAATATTTACAGTTTTAGAAAAGATAATGATGCTTCAAGTTTACAACAGCAAGATATGTATATGTATTGTTATTCTTAAGCCTTACCAACAATTATAATATAGGAAAAATATTGGTAGTCACATGTCTATAATCCCAGTACTAATGAAAGCTGAGGTAGGAGGATTGCAAGTCTGAGTCCTGCTTGTACAACTTTGCAAGACTGTGTCTCAAAATAATAAAATAAAATGAAAAGGGCTGGTCATATAGCTCAGTAGTAGAGTGTCCCAAGTTTGACACCAAGCCTGGTAGGGGAAGGGACTTACAACTATGACTAGAATGAAGAACCATGAGGGACTGAGAGATTTCAACAATCTAAGGAAACAGAGGAAAAGATAAGCAGGTTGTGAGACTTCAGGAGAGCTCAGGTTTTATACCGTATGCAAGGACAAACCAGAGTACCGAAACAGTAAGTCAAAGAGGTTCTTACACAGATGCAGCAGATAGGAGGGACAGTGGCAACAGCGCTCTTAGGCAAGGAAACGTAGGTACAGAACTGCTTTCCTGTATCACCCCAGACACTTGCACACAAAGAGTTTACTAAAGAGGATGTCAGTTTGTTGAATATTTAGTTGGGTGGGAGAAGGGAGATACAAAATACAAGGAAAGAGATTTGTTGGAAAAATAAGGTACCTAGGTGGAATCAGTCATTTATTTTCCTAACATTTGGGAAAACTCTTAAAATTCAGACAAGCTCCTTCTCTTCTGAATACAAAGTGGTTTGCAGGGGACAGTTCCTGCTCTCTAAGAGTTGGCCTTTATGAGACTGTGTTTTTAAGGAGAAAGAGAAACCATAAAGTAAGTAGACAAAATAAAAAGACCTAGGTGAAAAGGCAATATGATAAACACAAAATAAAAATCAAACACAGAGGGAAAAAAATCTAATACTCATGGAGACGATGATAATTTTAGAAATGAGAAATATAAAGTCAGTAAATGGAGTGGAATCTTTAAAACAATGACATGCAGTTCAGGTGCTGAAGCCTGGACAAGGAGAACCTGACAAAAACCTGAGGGGCATTTGTTTCACAGAATTGTGACAGAAATACCTGAAAGAAGAAAGAAAAAGGTGTAAGGGAAGTCTTCCTCTGTACTGAAACAAATTAAGAGATAAGATATACAATAATTTTTAAAAATGCATAAAGAACCTGGATTTAGTCATGAAAACCACGAAGAGAGGTCATTAGCTCTTTGGTAGCTGTGTTATTTCCCACTGTAACTCTTCTTTCCCTCTCTGTTCCTTACTACCGGCTTTACATCCAGAAGTCCTAGGCTCATTAATGCTGGCAAACTAGCTGTAGATTTGTTGTTCAAATAAAAACAAATAGCTTGTTCTTCTACGCCTGATAGTGAAAGCGGCAGATAAGTAACTTTACACCATAAAACAACATAAAGGTCAGAAGAACCACTGGCCGAGTTATATAGGATTCCCAATAAAATGGGAAACAAATAACAAACGGAAGACAGTATCAAAGTGAAAATGCTTGACTTGATGGTCTTTCACTTCATGAACATATATCAGAAATATGCCAATCTATGTCCTTTTTCTGCAGTAGACTATATAAACCATTTTTGGAATCGTGCTATGAGCATGTTTCTATTATCCAAATAAATAAATAAATAAATAAACAATGAAAAAATGAAACAGAGTCAACACACAAAATGGGAAGGCATTCAGTGAGGCTCGTTTTGTCACTTTTTAATTGTCACCTCTAGCACAGGAAAAATTTCAGTACTTTCATCTCCACATGTCTGCAAATTTCAACAGTATGGAAGTTGTGAGAACTATGCATTGAATCACAGTGGAAACATTTTCGTAATGAGAAAGACTAGCATTTCTCACCAGTGTCTCATACTTTTTGGGAATGAGCTTCTGATAAGTGTTAGTGTAGGTAGAGGCCATCTCTAGGTAGGAATCAAATTCAATTTCATATCGCAGTATATTGTAGCATATATGATAGAGTTTTTAAAGCCCCGATCAGAAAAGAATTTGTTTCATTTTGCTTTCCAAAGCAATGTCATTTAGTTCTTTGCCTTGCATTAAATAGAACCTCTGTGATTTAATTTAAAAAGCTGACATTGGAAGAACTGATCCATTTAGGCATAAACCTGTTGCTTTCCACAGTCATTGCCCATAAAAAGGGTTTACTTTTTATGTTAATATATGTGGATCAAGATATCCTAAAACTGATACTGCCATTTGTAAAATGTCTCAGTGTATAGAGATTTAATGGAAACATTTTTTCTCCCAATTCTCTATAAAATTAGCAAAATTTTTGGAAGCAAAAATATTAATAAGAGTTGGATGTGATGCTGCATTTCTCTAACATGTAATCCCAGCACTCTGGGAAGTCGAGGCAGGAGGATTACAAGTTCAGACTTAGCCTGCGCAACTGAATGGCTTAGCAAGACTCTGTCACAATAACTAAAATTTAAAATTACTAAAATCAAACGACTAAATTTTAAAAATGGGCTGGGGTTTTAGTTTAGTGTTAAAACCCTGTACTCATTCCTTAGGGGAAAAAATATCAAACATCTGAAAACAACATAAAGAAAGAACAAGATGGAGTGAGAAGATTTTGGTTTTTTGTTTTGTGTTCTCTTCCTTACTAAAACTTGCCTTTTGTGTACGAGAGCCTCAGGAAGCTGTTGGGTTCTGCATCTTATATAACACTGTGGAATTTCTAAGAATCAGAAATTGCTCTCTCTAGTTTTACAATGGCAAGGTGCACTGGATACTTGCTAGAGCACAGTGCTATTTTCTGCATAACTAATTTTCTTCAACCTGCAGCCCAGACAGCAAGTTTACTCGATAATCCATTACAGCGAGAGATGCACAAGACAGTCATGTCTATATTTTGCTCTGTGACACAATTAAAATCATTCCTTGAATTTAAAACTAAAGATAAGATCAAAGTGATGAACATGTATTTACTTTCAATTTTTAGGCCCTCTTGGTTGAAAAACAAAAATTTTGAAAACTAACATTTTGTCAATATTTTGTACAACATGTCTGAGGTTCAAAGTGACTTTAGAAACTGCTGTTACATTTGCAGCCAATTTTCAAATATCATAAAATGTATTATAATTGGGTAAATTATATAGCATTACTATCATGAATAAAACTCACTGAGAAATCATTCTCTCCTTACCCATAGAGGCACAATCCTAATTACTCAAAAATCTATTACATTTTAAATAGATAAATGATAAATATTTTAAACTAACAAATGATAACAATAATTCACTATAATTTAACTTGAAATAATTTTAAATATGTAAACAATTAAATCAATACTGCTTAAAGCCAGAGCCAAATCTTTGAAAAAGATAGTAAAATCTGTAACTTTAATTTTTCTTTTCTTTTACTCTAAGGGACTTTGAAGTATTTCTTTACCTTGTTTTTTGGTGAAGTGGGAATTTAACATTATACTAGAGATTTCCCAGAATATGAAGGTTATCTAATATATTAAGGCAAAACTTCACTTTAGCTTTTGAGTGTAGTGAGTTATGTAGAAAATGAGGGGAGCAGTATTCGTCAAAGAAAGCTGAAGCCAAATGGGAGTGAAGCAGAAGGAGCAATGCAGGATCTCTAAATTGCACTGAGAGTGCAGAATTTTAAATGAGAAGTCGGTCAAGTATTTCTGAAGATATTACAGATGTGGTACCTCTGTGAGCTCTTAAAGATAAGAACTGGGCCTTATGCATCCTTTAATCTTACAATATGCTATTGGAAATGATTAGATACTAAGTATTTACTAAGTAGTAACATCTTTGAATAAATGTAAACATGAATAGATTAACATTTCTAAGGAGAGTTAAGAAAATTTACTATTTTAAAATAGAAATTTAAGAGACAATTACAGTAAAAGATATTCTTCAATATAACTTAAATGTAAAAAGTGACTATAATGGAAAATAAAATTTCTAAGGATAAAAATGTATCTGTCTATTGAGGTGAATATGACCAAGTAGAAAACAAATTAATATCAACATAGGCAATCTCAACTTCTAAATTGTCTTAAAAATACATTTGACTTTACTTCTCACAAAAACCAATAAGATAAATATACAGAGTTTCTAAAAGAGAGAAATCCCTATTGATCAAGAAAGTGAGATGTTGCTAATTTTCCAGAAATTAGAAAGTAGGAAAGATTGATTTTAGTTTTCAGCATGAAAATAACAGGCAGAGGTTGAAAAACATAAAACATACTCAATAAAGGGAAAAACATATCTACTTTCTTAACAAAGGGAAGACAATCCAATTATTAAATGCTTCTTTCTTAATAGGAATTCATAATTAAGTAACTCTAGATAAATGTCAAGCTATGCAAACAAAAATTCTGACCTTAGAAGAGGGTTAATACAGAGGGGACTGTTTTTGATGCTGTATATTTAGTGATATCTGAGGAAAAATATCAGAAATGAACTCTTAGAGGTTAAAATCTACTTTTTTAGGAACTAGAAGGAAAAAACTAATCTCTAAGTACCCACATTACTAAATAGTATAGTAATGTAAAGAGTTCCACACTGTTTATTGTGTGGAGTTTACTCAGTCATGGCTATATGAGATGCTTCAGCTTGCTTCAATGAATTTAAATGATAAGCCTGAAATGTATAATTCACGATAATTTAAAGCTGAAAAAGATGGGATTACTTTCGGGAAATTAATAACCTTATCTTGCCATGCTGAAGTATAATTATATAATTATTATCAGTTCACAAAGCAGCAACCACAAAGATGTTCATATGGATATTTTTAAAGTTACAGAAATTGGCAATTAAATAGGACCAATAGAAATATCACAATTGTATAAAGTAAAATAAGAGGTGAGTGCAAGAATAAATGTTTATATTTTTCATATGGAATGGTTTTACTTTTGCTTGCTCAAGTTTATTGGTACAATTTAGGTACATATAATAATGGCATTCATTATAGGGAATTTGAGCCTGTAGCATGATATATCTTGATTGCTCTTTTTTTCCCATGCCCATCCCCTCATTTCAAACTCCCTACCTCTCCCCATTCACAAAGTGTTTTCATTTTAACCTAAAAAGATATGGAATTTTTTGACAACTTTGGATGTTTATAAAGAAACATAGGCATACATAGATTTTCAAAAGTGATGAAAGCAAATACTAGTCAGTATTTAAAAACCTTAAGCTTGAGAGATCATTCTTCTGTATTCATAATTCTTTCATTGACTAAGTTCTATAATGCCGAATTCTAAATCATGTCAGTGTACAAAAACATATTCAGGAATTAACTGATTTGTATAATGTAAGTGATAGGCAATCATTTTTTCCCAGAATACAATTTTTCTTTGTTTTGGTGAAGAAAAAAAAAGTTTTGGTTCAAGAGTTGTTGTTATATACAAAATGTAACACATGCTCTATCACTAAAGAACAACCATGTTATTATTTCAGAGAGGAAAATACCTAGGGTAGTGGGAGAATCTATGTTGCATGTGTTCTTGTGTTTTTCTTTTAAGACAAATGATGCTATTCGCTGATTCTGCCTAAACTAAAACTTCAATATTAAGGTTTAATTGCAGTTATGGCACTTTGTGTTAAATAAATGGGTTTTAGGTTGCATTTGGCACTCGGTCTCTAAAAGGTTCACCATCACTGCCCTAGGATAATGGCAACCATCCGGTCATAGAGAGGGGAATTCTCCAGAGATTGTGTGTTTGTAGTCTCATGGTTTTCTTAACACTGTTTCAATATCTTTGTTCATTCTGACAATAACATCATGTGTTAGTTAGATGTATTCTATTTGTGGTTCATTTTTCATTAAGATGCAAATGTAATACAGAAGCAAAAAGTGGGACTGGAACTTATTAAAGACAGAATATACCAGGTAATCATGGATCTGGACCACCATGATCAGCCATTTCTAAAGTTGCATTAGTTTGAAAGAAGTCATCAATCACTAGTTTTACTTTTATATTTTAAAACACAGTGTATTAAATTGGTATCTAAATTATGTTTCAGGTTTTATTGAGAAACAAAGAATGGATGGCTACCTCAGTATTTTAGAGAAAAGAAAATAGGATAGATTCTGGGGTACATCACCAAGTATATGTGTGATGAAAGAAATACTTGAGTCTATTTATAGAAGTTACTATGTGTCTTTTAGTTCTTTTGTAGCATAAACTTGGCAATGATTTTCATAAGCAAGGATTGGGACTATACAGGTCTTTTTTATTTTTCCCCAGTTTTCTTGCTTTCTTGGGAAGCAAAAGTGAATAATTTAGCTTCATAATTTAGCTTCATAATGTGCTTAGCACATTATGAGGTCGTTAGTGTCACATTAATTTAGTTAAAGGGCCAACTATTTAGACCCAGGGCCAAGAAAAACAAAAGTCTCACTACATAGCACAATCCAGCAGATTTCCATGCTTCATTCCTGCTATTTTATTTTACTTTATTTTATTTAATATTTATGTGTTTATCACAAACTTGACAGGTGACATTAACTTGAAGAACCTTAAGACATATGATCTACTTAATAGAAGGCTGTTTTCTAAGACAGGTTACTGGAAATGCTTCCCATAACTGTCCATTTTCTTTCCACTGATTTTGAGTCAAAATATACCACATCAGCTGGGTATGGGATCCCACGCCTGTAATCCCAGCACCAGGGATGCTGACACAGGAGAATCGCTGTGAGTTCAAGGCCAGCCTGCACCTCAGAGCAAAACCCTTCTCAAAAAAATAAATGAATAAATGAATGACTAAACATATAAATAAATAAACCATATAGCAAAAGAAAAACTTTATCTAGGATCCTACAGCCTATGTATTTTTATAATAAATTTCTAGGGCTTTTTGACATATTGCTCATTATATTAATGAACAATTATTTTCCAGCTAATTATTTTTAGCACTGTGGATGAAAAAACTTCATGCCTCAACTTGGCATCCTTATTCCAGGGTTTTGAATTGGCTATTCCATTTTTTACTCATCTGTACCAAGAAAAGATACTAAGTAGGCATTATTTAATGAACCTCATAATTAATCTGGAACTACAAGTTGAAATTTCTGAAACTAGAAGTGTCATATCAGGAGCTTTCCAGTGTAACAATGCCTGCTTTAAAGAAGTCTGATACATATGGGTATCTGTCCCCAGCATGGGCTCATTTCCCAATATCATGAAACAGGTAATTTCTTTCATTATTCAAAATTTTCCTGTTTCCTCATATAATTTAAGAATCATGCATAGTTTAGGGTAATTTTTACCTATTTACTTGTTTTTATTTTTGCAATAATAGGATTTGAACCCAAGGACTCATGCTTGCTAAGCCAGTGCTCTACCACTGAAGTCATACAGCCTTTCATCTTTTTAACAGTACACACCCAGCTAACTATGTCTCCAGACTTTTTAAATTATTTTTTATCAGTTTGAGATAGGATCTCATTAAACTGTCCATGTGGGTTTTAATATTTCTATCCTGTCTCAGCCTCACTCATTGCTAGATTCATATGTGTGTCCACAGTGCTTGGCCATAAAGAAATTCTTTCAAAATATTATATTTTACTCTTCAATATCCAGAAATATTTGACCAAATGAAGCTTTTGGGGCAGAAAGTATTTTCTGCTATACTTTACTGTCATTGTTCATAATAAAAATGATAAACTAACAATGAATTTTCTGCCTTTTTCTTTTTAAAGAACAAAGTTGGAATGTGACCAAGATTAGTTTAACAGATATTGAACAAACATATTCCATTTGTTAAAATGAATTAGCTACTGAAAAGCGGTTGACAGTTGGTGTTTGTACTTGAATATAGGCCAGTGTAGGGTGCACATATTTGATAAACAGTAAAGCCCATTTCTTAACATTCATACCATTCTGTCATATTTGAACTTATACTTGCCCAGGTCTGCTATGTCTCTTTGGTAACTTTATATAAATGAAAACTTTCAGTACAATTTTATCACAGTTTCACTTCTTTGGTGTCTACAACACACACCATTTGCCAAGAGACTCTGCTTCTATGTCATTTCACATGTAAATGTAAAACAAACGGTTTAATATAATAGTATTTGACTTATTACTAAGATATTGAGGAAAACAATAAAAGAAATGGATTTTACTCCAAATTATAATCGCCCTTTCAGTCCTATATAAATTCATGTGACACTGGGACATCTGAAAAACCTACACTAGTGAAAAATCTGATGACAGAATGTCAAAATAAAGTTAAATATATACAACTAAAATGCATCATTTTTTGGTCCTGGTTTGCTTTTGTGAACTTTTTATTTGATACTCAGATAAATCTATTTGATACTCAGTCTGTCTCTCACATGTTCACACACACAAACCACACATATGTAAGAGAAAGCAAGGAATAGAAAGATTGTGATGCTCTGTCTGCACATGAAGCTTCCTTACCTTCAGCCCTCAACTGCAAGGTCTTCAAATACTTTTAAGAGATGAAGATGCTCTCTTTCTCTGACATGCCATTTAATTTTATGTGCTAAACAGTAAATGTGTCTGCACTCAAATTCAGTCTTTCCTAAGTGAAGTAGGTGACAAGAAGTTATATAAATGCACTTAAGGCAAATAGTCTTTAAACAGGTTAAAGAAAGAGATTAAATGGTGACAGCACACTGAGTCTAGTAATATAAATTGACTAAATAATAAACACTTAGATCTCTCATAATTTAAATATGATTTTTCTGTCTGAGAAACTACCTCTAGAAAAAGTCATGTAATATTTTACCATGCCTGAGAATTAAAGTGAATCAAGAAAAGAGAGTTGTTCGATGTTACTGATAAACGTGGAAAACTAAAATTGTTTTATTCACTAATGGTCAATATGTTTTCTTCCTTGATAATTGATTTGAGAAAAATGTACCAGTTTATTAATCCTATTAGAAACTGTCCTCATTACTTAAGCACAATATAAAAACAATATTATTTTATTTCTTTCATGAAAGCAGTTGATGAAGCGTAGGTTTTGTAGGCAGGGTTCTTTTGACCTTAATTCCTTTTCCCTGGGGATCTTTTTAGTTCATGTGGTAATGAGGATGTCATATTATTGATCTTAACTTACTTGAATATGTACGAAAAGCAAGGTTTAGTATGTTGGATTTGCAGCTATCTCAGGTTGACATAAATTAACTTATATATTAATATGGAAACAAAAAGAGATTTCCTCCAGCTGAATAATATGAAGGCTGAAACTCATAGTTTCCTTCTCATTTGCTTTCTTAGAACATGTTTTACTTTACTTTTCTCAAAGAACTACGATAGACAAAGTGCTGTGTTTATCTGGTGCTTTATTATAGGACTTTTAGACAAATCCAGAAAGAGATGAGGAAGTTGCTGATTCTTTTCTCAACACACAGTGCATGAAGTGACTGCTTTCCATGCTCAGAATCCTCAGCAGGTACCCTCTAGATTATGCCCCTCGAGTGATCCACACAGCTTTCAGAATTAAAAAGCTTTGTATTTTTTTCAGACTGAGTGATGAAAATAGAGCGAAATTACAATGTTCATTTTGCTAATGTGAAATATTCCTCTCCAATATTCATTTAATGTCCTATTTTGTGGATGTACAAAATTCCTAAAACTTACAGCAGCGCTCCTGGAATTTGTGTTACCAAGCAGATAGATATCCTCCAATAAGTCATGAAAACTGTTTTACTGTTCCTTTATACAAAACCTGGACTTGTCTTCAAAGTTTTGAAAGTCTGAATGTTTCACAAAATTCTCCTTTTATTTATCAGTCCATTTATGTACTCTAAACTCATAACTCATATATTGTATATATGACATAACCATACGTATGGTATCTGCATTTGTGTGTGTGTGTGTGTGTGTGTGTGTAGCTTTTCAGCTTTCAAGGAGTTAAAAGCTTCCTGAAGCTTTTAAGGGAAACCTTGCATGTAGTTCAACGTTTCGGAGGACATTCTCAAACCAAGAAAAACAAAATAATTGCCTTAGTTCAGTGTTTATTGAAAAATATTTAAAAAGAAACCATTGACCAAATCTATGAAATGTGAAATAAATGTTTAAAAGACAAAGAAACAACAACAAAAGCAGATGTTTTTGGATTGGCATGTATTAACATTAATTACCTTTCTGAAAGAAAGAAATCACTTTTAAAATTAAAATTTTCATTACAGCAACGCATCTATCTTCATGGTGAAATTTTATTAACCTATTTTAACATCATATTGAACACGACATATGCTATGAATTATATATTTTTTAATTTTTCTTTTTTTTTTTCTTAAGATAATTGAACACAATTTAGATAAACTCTTGGAGTTCAGGGCTGATATCTTCTCACCCTGAAATCCATGAAGTGAACTGGATATGCAGGACTGTGGAGGATCGAGACACCTGTAAGACGTGGAGATGACCCTCTAAGCCTGGGAAATAGTTTCCTATCAGAAAGAACCAGCTCCCTGCAAAATGTCACGGACACTGAGCAACACTCCCATTCCTTTATGTACAGGAGACATTTACTGCAGTCTCTTATTGGTAAATCCTTATAAGCTGGAATTCAACTCTTTCCCTTGGTTAGAAACAGGGAAAAATCTTGAAGACTGACTGTACCCCAGAGCACTCCCCTTACAGGAGGAAGACAAGCTCAAGAGCAGAACCCACAAGGAAATTTTCTAGTTATCTTTTCTGCTTAGTTTTGTAGACAGTCTTCTAGATAGTAGGAACTAGGTTGTCTGGAGTACAAAACTGTATCAAACAACAGAATTCTTGAATTAGAAAATCAATCATATTGTAAGTCAGGTTTATTTTTCCCAAAGCAAATCTTTTGTAATATCAATTCCTATTCAAACCTCAGCAATAAGTACTGTCCAACATTTACTTTCCATCAAACTTTTCCTGGCTAAATTAAGGGTCTCCTTTCTGGTTTATATGCTTGCTTAGTTTTCACGTAATAACATATTTTGGACGTAGGTATTATTATCATTAGTGCTATTATTTTACTATAAGGCCTGTTATATAACATGCTGTGAGCGAAGTATCTTCGGAGGATAAAGTTTGTTATTTTTCAACATTTTTAGAGAAGCCTAGTATCTATTAATTTTTAAATAAATTTTTAGGAATATCAAAAACCTTTAATGTATTTTGCCATTTTACATAATGATTTAATTGACTCGTTTTACTAATACATTACTAAATATAAATCTTTTCATTTTTTTTTCCAAAGGGGAATTTATAAACATTTCTAATCTATTCCTACAGAGATTATCATACATTTAAAGCCATTCTCAGTATCTACCATAGTTTGTTAAGGCTAACACATTTCTTCCATTTTGTCACTGGAATCCTCTTTGCCGCCCCTCTGAACATGAGCTCATCTCCTTATGTGCCCTGTGAATTTGGGGAGCACTGCTGTGCATCGGATCTATGCTTATGGGTCTTTGAAGCCCTCTTTGCCTTTGCTCAACAGTGACTCCCTAGAGCTCCGCACAGTACATAATGCCCTTTCTTTGCCCTGGAATTTCCCATGTGCCTGATAGATATAATCCTAATGTTAATTCCTATTACAGCAAAAGTATATTGACCCCTTCATTGGTGCTGATATCAGAAGAATCTGGTTCCATGATACCTGCAGCTACTTACTTTTTAGAGCTTACCCTTTGCGGTTTCCTCGCAGGCTTCTTTTCCAGACCCCAAGCGTGAACCTACATGTACTTCCCAAACTTTACTCTGCCCACACAGGCTAACACAGACAGGTAAAGAGAGAAGTAGAGACGATCCTCACTTTGGTGTTAGAACCCTAAATGCCTCTTCTAACACTGTTAACTATGTTGAACAACACAACAGGAATTAGGATGAATACGAACTATATAGTATGCTGATGGGAGTAGACAAATTGATGCATTAAAAAGGCTACAGTTGTAAATTCGAATTCTAGACTTTACTCAAGATCTGTGTCTCAGCTTTAGTATTTAAATAATCACAGGCTTTAAAAAAAGTTTGGGAGGAGGTATAATCAAGAAAGTTTATCGTGAGGCGGGGTGGTGGCCGAAGAGAGCATCCTTTGTAGAATTTCCAAGGGTCATGGTCATACATCACAAAGAAATAGAATTTTAA
This sequence comes from Cuniculus paca, assembly GCA_004365215.1. Classification (NCBI taxonomy): domain Eukaryota; kingdom Metazoa; phylum Chordata; class Mammalia; order Rodentia; family Cuniculidae; genus Cuniculus; species Cuniculus paca. Next base: position 38,542 of record RJWT010000090.1, read on the forward strand.
TCAAGAGAGAATTGAAGTTGAAAGAACAGAAGTGGGGACAGGTGGAAGGGAGGTAAAGCAATTTTAAAGACCACATGTGCCATGGAAAACATGCTTCTCAATCTTTTTCGCCATACCATAAGGGAATGTGAGCTCTAACCAAGTCCATTAACTTTTCAGGTATGGGGCTGGAGCCCAGGGTCTTGTGCATGCTAAGCTGGTGGTCTATTACTGAGCTACACTCTCAGGCCTTATCCCTTAGCTCCTCAGCAACTGTTTCTGGTCATTTGCTTTTCAAAGGAATAAAGTCAAGTCTTTGTCTTTATTTCACTAGAATCATAGGGCGTTTTTAACAGAACATACAAAGGAGCTCAAGATAGAGAACATTAAAACATGGACGCATTGCCCCTGTTTCTATCGTAACATTTAAAGGGCCATGTATTACCTTGGCTAAGAACATTGGCCCTGAAGCCAGGTGTCTTGGGAGGATTCAGGGCTGTGTCCCTGATTAGCTCTCTGACATTGGAAAAGCTACTCAGCCACTCGGCCCTCATCTACAAAATGAGGATAATCATGAAACACGCCAACTGTAGTTTTCCTGAACCAGAACAGGATTCAGCACACGTCTGATATCACCCACTTTATTTAAATTATAGTGCTGATACGGTGAAAATGGTCACAGTTATGAGGAAAGAGGCCATAACAGTATTTTTTTTCTTTTTTTCTAAGTAACGATTTCATCACAGAATAATATCTTATTCCAGGTATTATATAGTGTGGACAGCCTGGAAGGCAGAAAGTTATAAGGGTTTAATTTAAAGTCATCTCGGTCAAGTACATTAACATATTTTAATAACTTCTTACATCATGGTAATAAGCCCGAGGCAGGCTTGTGGGCTGAGATGAGGAGGCAGCCCAGAAGGAAACTAGAAAAAGCGTAAACAAATTCCAAGATTATAGGCGGGTAATAGAACGATGAGAGTAAAATTATACCTTCAACTTTAAGGTATGCCCTAAAATAATTTAAGCAAATTAGACTCTTAACTACTGTGTCTATGTAATATTGAAGCAGTAATATTATTCCAAGCTTTTTTATGTCAGTATCATGTGTACAGTTTTCATTGAAGAATATAGCTATATACACATTAAATTTTGAAAAGATGTAACATTGTGTACAAATGTGTACAAACTCAGTTGCCCTAACTCCTAAAAAGTCAACTTTTTTACAAAAAATTAGAAACTAACCTAAATTTATAGCTAGAAAATTTCTTCACTAATTCAGCCTTAAATTATCTCTTGCAAAACTCAAATATCATGAATACTCTGAGCAAATTAATATTTATGACCATCAGCTAGGGGATGAAAGTATGTTTTTGGTCCAGTATTAGAAAAGCTGAAATATCTCTCAAGTCTTCTCATTACTCTTTATGTTAATAGACTTTCCTCTTGCTGGACACAATACACAACACCCACACTGACAGGAGAAGAAGATTCAGTTGGTTCACAGTCTTTGGGAGCTCAGTCCATGGCTGACTGGATCAAGAGAGAAACAACATGGCAGAGAGGCTCGGTGGCATGAAGGTGTTTGGTTCAAGGCAGCCAGGAAGCAGAGCAAGACAACAGCATCAGAAAGGAACAGATGAGGGATCATACATATAGCACTCAGTAGCACACCTCCACGACCCACCAAGACACACCCAGAAGCATGCTAGGGCTCTCTTAATCCAATGAAGTCAACAAATCAAGAATGATAGCCACACTCATTAGTCATCATCTTTAAATATTTGTCTTTGAATGTCGTTACCTGTGTTGTATCAGTTTCCTTTAATTGGTTGTAATACAGAATAGTCATGTAAAAAATAAAAAATAAATAAATACGTAGCTTCATAGCCATAGCCATAAGTATCAGTGTTTTCCATTAAGATCTTTTTCTATGCTAGTTTATCTTAAAATTATTCATATTCTAGAAACTTTCTAAGTATATTACATTTTCTAAAGACGTTGTTAAAATACTAATGCTTTTTTAATGAAACTAATGGGATAGTATGCTATGAACATACTAGAACAATTTATTAATTGAGCCAGTATGATGTATTATTTTTTTTCCTGTGGTAACAATTCAATTTGTGTGTAAGTGCTTATACAGCAAGTATCAGTTTTCTATAGAATGTGGCTTCAGATTATAAATGTACCCAAAGGTTCAGCAAGGGAACTTGAGCATGAATATATAAAACAAACAATCAGTTTTTACTGTTTTTTCAAAACTCTGAATTTCTTTTGTAATTTTCCTGAATTCATGTACATTCAGAAGCAGTTCAGAATATATTATGGGTTTCCTGTTCTTTTTTTCTCTATTTTTAAAATATTTTGATTAAGTATATTGTCTGAATACACATTTCATCAGAAGGAAAATTAAAATGGTATTTACTCTGACTTGATCAATTCTGTCTTGAATTGTTCCTTCACTTGTATTGCTATATATTAAATTCAGAGTTCAATTAGTGAAATTATAGTGTTTGTTTTCTTGCAAAGAGTGCCTTTTAAATAAAACAATTTAACCAAGTAACTGCTTTGTGAGTGATTACATTTATCTCAGCATGGATTTTATTCCTGTAGTTGGCCCAGTTAGGGATGTAATGGAGGCCTAGGACTTCTATCAATTTTACAAACTCTACTATTAAACATCAGCTCTAAAATCTAAAACCTAATCTCAGAAAGATTACTCCAATCTCTATGTACAGTTTATAGTTATGAATTGCAAGCAGGAGGCTTATAAATATGGATATATAGTTTTCCTTATGGAGCAGTACGTGTTTCCCTGGGTGGCACTGTCTCTAGTTTTATGATGAAAGGAAAATAACCACAAAAACAGAGGTATTCATACATGTCAGATGTTATAAACTCAACATTTTTTTTCTTGAAAACGACTCATTGCACTTGGATTCAGTGCTATATCTCATTGTTATCCTTAAAATATTGTGTAGCTCATTAAATAATGATGATATTAGTGAGTAGTTTCCTTACCAATATGTTGTATTGAAGTTCACTGTATAAAATTTGTATTAGTTTCAAGTTATTTATACATGCATAAAATTCACAATTTCTAAACAGGATCAGGAATTTGGAATGATTTCATTTTAAACTTTCTTACCAAATCTCAGTGAAAACAGGTATGCCCTAACATGTTTTCATTAGACAACAGAGAAGGGGGAAGAATTTCAACAACTTCTGTCTCACACTCTCCTACTGCTTCAAAAGATTTTTTTGGAGAAAACTGGAACTCAGAAAATTTTATGACAATAAGGCTGGAAGGTGTCTGCCAAGCAACAATTAGAAGAGACAAAAATGAAAGAAGAGAGTATATTTTACATATTGATGAAGTTCAATTTTTCTTAAATGCATTATTGTATAATGTATTATAAAAATTAACCCTTATTCCACCTATAAAGTAGTACTAGCTTAACTATGGACCTAGTTATATTTTCTTTTCTTTCAAAATTCATTAATTTTAGAATTGCATAGGTAGTATACACAGCTCAAAAACTATGCTATGCTTCAAGATGCAGAAAGAGCTTGTGTGTCTCCCATTTAGATCAGTGGTAGCAAACCTATAGCATGGGTGTTGCTTTTCTTTTAAGACAAAAGATGATAATGTATCAGTTTTTTTTTCCCTAACCTAAAACCTCAGTATTCAGGTTTACTTGCAGCATTGGCACTTCACGACAGACAAGCGGGTTTTGGGCTGCAGTTTGTACACTTGTCCCTAAAAGGTTCACCATCACTGATCCATACTCCCATAGAATACTCCAAGACCTCACAGTTTCCTATCTACTCTTCTCTCGTTGTTCCCAAATATACCTCCACCTCCATCATTGTCAGGTCAACTTTGATGTGTTCTGTTACTTTATCTTATATGTAATAAACCCTAAATTTATTATCCAAAACAAAGTTTTCAATATTATATGAAGGACATCATATATCTGTTATGTATATCTGGTCTTTATTTTCATCACTTGCATTACTGAAATTTATCCACAGTGATTACACAACAATACTTCATGAGATGGGTAAGTAAAAATTTATCTATCCATTTTCATTTGAATGGCATTTGGGGTCATTTTCACACACACACACGCATACACTGGTAAGAATACGGTGAACTTTCTTATACATGCTTCCTGGTGAATATATTACTACCTAAATTATTGAGCTGTATGGATCTAGATCTTCTACTTTACCAGAAAATCTAAAATTTCCCCACAGTAACATTTGAGTTTGCATTGTCCCACAATGGAATACTCATTAGTATCAAACTTTGAAATGTATCTTTTACTGGTAAACAGATTAACAAAACCACATCATAGCTTTCATTTGTATTTTCTTGATTATAACAACATTTTTATAAATGTAAATACCATATAATGTATCAGCTAATGGAGTTCAAAAATATGTAATTCTGTCATGATTGTCTGAGAGGCAGGATGGATAAAACGCCATCAGATCTTGTCAAACTAGAGGAAAGGCGTGTGGAGTGTATACTCTTGAATTCTGTTACTGGCTATGGGCCTGCAGTTTAGAGGACCATATTAACCCTGATTCTGGCTCTCTATTCAAGCAAGGAAGCTACTTTTGTGGAGGAGACACCTTCTATAAAGGAGAAACAGCTAAGCCACTAGAGGAAAACCACAGCGAAATGATAGAAGCACAGCATAATATCAGGTAATCTCAGCAGAGCACTACCATCCCTCACAGACTGAGCTGACAAGAGGTTCACAGCAAAGCTGTCGAGTCAGCAAGTTTTCTCTATAACAATTTTTATAGACTATAGCCAGGTGTAAGCAATATTTTGATCAATGGATATGCAGAATTTACCCATATCATATATGAAGATAACTTAAAACTGGAAAGATAAAAAAGCTAAAATTGGTCTAATTGACTTTCAGAAATTTTCTCAGGTGGCATGATTGGCAGAAAACAGGATGAACAAATTCAAACTATTTTATTGCTATTTAAAAATTCACTTATATCAGTACAGAAAGGAGAACTGACAAAGAGAAATTGATGGATTTTAATTGACAACATGCCTATGTGAGTCAGCACTATGGCGACTTTGCAAAAGTAAGGTAGTGAATTAACAGATCCCTTTGATGGCAGGAAGTTGTCTAAATCAATTTAAATCTGTTGTTCTATTGATAATTTTTTTTTTCTTTTTGCCTTGGTGTGTCATGATGTATGTGTGCGTGTGTGTGTGTGTGTGTGTGTGTGTGTGTGTGTGTATGTATTTTACTGGAAATTCAACTCAGGGAGCACTGAGCTTCACCTCCACCTTTTAGTAAATTTTATTTTGAGGCAGAGTTTCATTGAGCTTTCCCAGCGAAGCCTGAACTTGGGATCTTCCTGTCCGTGTCTCATGCAGCTGTGGATTACACTCACGTGTCGTCACACGCAGCTGGTGTGCACCGTGTCTAAGAGGCAGGGTGAAACAACGGTCAGAACAAAGGAGAGCATCAGGAGGGTGAAGGGATTTGCAAAGAGGTAAATGGAATAAAAGGTCACCAAACCTGGAATATTTAACCTGGAGAAGAAAATTATTAAGAATATTACACATCTGTATTTTTAAGGTTTCCAGTATTGTTAAAAGCGAAATCAATTGTCCTAAATAATGACCCTTTCAGTAAAAGTTTATGGATACACTAAATCAAAGACCCTATATGACCAAGCTCTTATTCATGATGTAAAACACAATCCGTTCCCCATAGAAGACATAAATGAATTTCTTCTTGCTCAGAATCACCTCTTTTCTCCTAAAGTGAAGCATATACTCAGATCTACCTTTTCTCCTCTGGTTTTGAAAAAAAAATTATCTATAAGTAATACCTAATTTTTCTTGCTTTTACATTTCATATGAATGAATACATACCACATATCTTTGCACAATCTTTCATTCTGTCATTCTATTGAAAGTAATTTTTACTTTGTCTTTAGCTATAATTCATTCATTTTTATTGCTATCCTGTTTTTCATTTGATAAACAAACCACAGTTTACCTATCTTTATTACCGAGGATTGACATTTGTGTTGCCCTGAGTTTATTGTCTTTTATGAAGAGAAGTATCACGGATTGTTGCTTATGTGTACCCTGCTCATATGTGCATGGAATCTCTTAATGTTCACATCTAGGAGCACAAATGTCAGGTTATCTCAGTTAGGTCTTTAAATTTTTTCTGCCTGTGGGGTTTTCCCGAACTTGTTTCTTCCTTCGTTTATGTCTTGATTCCTTTTTTTGTTCTGATCATTCTATCTTTTCTATTCTTTATGAGTTATGGGCTCTGGGTGTTATGGGTTTTAATAGATACCCTAAAAGTGAAGCCACACATATTCAACTTATCATAGCTTATAATCATCAGACATTTTTTTTAACCTTCCTGACACAAGTACCATAGAACTATTTATCATCACTTAACTCATCTGACATAGTTGTTGCATTTTTCCAGAAAAATCTACCAGTAAAATTATACCTTCTAAAAAATTCACAGTAATGTACTGTTCGATAGTCATTTTGGCTTAATTGTGTCCAATAGTAATTTGTTTAATAAATCAGGCCTCAGTTAAGTTACCAATATTTATCATTCATATTCTTAAAGCTTTTTAGGTCTTTCTTACCCCAACAACAAATCTGGGATTTTTTTCTTGCCTGAATTATGTTCTTTAGTTAATACCTTCCAGTAGATTGAATATGTCTTTGCTATTTTTTTCTGAAAATAACACTATTTTATCATTTTGGAAAGACTTTCTCTATACATAAAAAGTAGCATATTGGAGGATATCTTTCTTTCAGTATCCTGTCTATTTGATTCCACTACTTTACATCTCCCATTGATGCTTTGAATCATCCCTTTTTAAATAAGTCGTCATTTAGTTACACTCTTGAAGGTACTCTATTTTCTTACTACTTTTAATATTTTCTCCCACTTGTAATTTTCTGAAGGCTCACTATCATTTGCTCAGGGTTGAAATTCTTTAATACATAATTTTGGAGATTTTTTAAGGAAGTGAGTTTCACAAATTTATGAATTTTTATCTCTAAATGGGTATAGAAAATTCTTAGCAGTAACTTCCTAAACACTGTCAAGACCACATTATTATTCTTTTTTAGGATACCCTAAAATGTTACAAATTCTTATTCAATTCTTCAACTCTCAATTTCTCTTGAGCATCCCGTGTTTTCATTCCTCTGTACCATACTTGGATGCACTCTTTTGACCTATCTTTAATTTTGCCAACTGTCTTCAGCTGAAGATAATCTGTTCTTAAACCTGTTCAGTGTTATTTTCACTAAAGTATTTTTCAAAGTTTCATATTACTATATTTCAGATGTGCTTTGTTAGGTCTTTGTAGAGATTTTTGTCTCCATAGATCTTTCTTTCAACATTGTCTATAAAGTTATTTTTTAAACTTAAATGTAATAAAATTTTATTTATAATTTTGCATGATGCTTTTACAGAGGTATGCAAATGGAAACATTTCTTCAAAATCAAGTGATACCATAAAATTATTTACCTGCTTAATTTCTTTCATTTACTCCTCATTGCCAATTTTTGGGAAACACATTTGAATTTATAAATGGTATTTTAGATTCAGTGAATTCTATGGTCTTTGTGCAGTTTTGAAAGACACTCAGAGGATAAGAGGAGAATGAGGCTGGAAAGTTTGTGCCCCTCAGTCTTTTAGTTTATGGAACACTGTCTATAAGCCAGTACTCAATAGTTATTTCTCAAGAAACTCTACAGAGAACTCCTATTAGTGGATAAACATGTATACATATGTACAATTTCATATAATTGTAAAGTATAGTAAATTAATTTTTTCCACGTGCAATCATTCTGTGTGTACTTCATCATCGGAGACTCCAGTTCAGTTATATTAAATTATATATATATATATATATATATATATATATATATATATTTAAGATTCCACGTTAATGTGTAGGAATAGAAGAGATAAGAAATTGTAATACTTAATACAATGTTAAAAGTCAAGAAATCTACACCACATGTTAAAGACGATAGAAATGATATAAACCTGATATTCAGGTCATGCAGTCTGGTAGCTTCAAAGTAATAGTAAGAGAAATTAGAAAAGAAAAGACAAACAGATACACATTTAACTCCATTTTATCTGTTACTCGAGGAGGTACCAAAACACTATTGGAAGTTGCTTAGCTATATGACTTGAAAGGGTTAAGAATAACTGAGGCAGATAAAAACTTGAGGTATTATTTTGGGTTTTACTTGCTTAGATAAGTGTTTGAAATCATGACATAGGTTATACTACAAAAACAAGCTGGAATTATTAGGGTCATGAGGACATCTTGGGAAAGAAAATATTATTTAGAAAAAGGAAGTGAGAAATGACAAAAATCTGGTCAAGAAGGAGTATTTGAGATTTATTACAAAAGAACCACTTTCAACTCAACACAAATTTAATTTCTTTCTTTCTTTCTTTCTTTCTTTCTTTCTTTCTTTCTTTCTTTCTTTCTTTTTCTTTCTTGGAGAATTTGTTAATGGGCTCTGCTGCTACCTAAACTCTGTTCTTCATTTTGCCCACTGTAACATTTTCTTTCCTACTTCGGTTAATGATACTGCTTCTGTGATCACCCTTCACTCCCTTGCGTTGTACTTCTTTCTTTTCTCTATAAAATAAGTCTTTTCAGGATGTAACTATGCCATACTATTATCAACTCAAAAAACTCTCTTGATACAAATAGCCCTACAGTAGAGTTAATCATATTTTTCATATGAATTGTTAGTGCCTCCCTCTAAACGTGGTGGCGTTTATTTCCCAGCCATGCCCCTTTTAGCCTTGGCTTCATGATTGCTTTGTCTAGTGGAATGTCAGTGGACAAGAGATGAGCAGAGTCTTGGCAATTCCTTCTGTCATTTTGTTTGTTCTCTTGAGTTCTTACAGTGCACATTAGAAACAAATGATGCGTGTCATTTCAGGTTCTGTAGCCCACAGCCTAATATGAAGACATGAGGAACAAAACTGGATCCAATTGACAGCCTAGAGTCTCGCCAGAGCAAGAGAGAAACAGCCTAAGTTACCTAACACTGTCAATTTTCATACAAGGGAGCACAAAAATGCTCAGTGCTTCCATATATGGAGATTTTGAGGCTCATTGCTCTTGAACTATATGGGCAACTTTGCTGTCTATCTTTGCTATTACATCACTTTTTATTTTGGTTCTAGGTTATATCCAAAGCTTTCCATGAAATAAATTGAGGTAATTAAAGATCAAGATGGTTTGTTTAACAAATGCTGACAAATCTGATGGTCAATTACTGTCCTGCCCTTAACGTATTTGAGAGAGTCGATTGCTCATTTTTTGGAATATCTTTCCACATGGCTCTCAAAATATTTCACTCTCTTTATTATCCTCCCAAATCACCAATTTTTATTTTCCCTCTTCCTCTTTCTGACTTCTTTGTGTTGGATCATTCCAAGATTTGTGTCACTTCTTTTCCCTGTGTAAATTCACATTCCTCTCTTTTGTATAACTCAGATGCTCCATTATTTTAATCTGATGTCTTCATATCATCTATCATTTATTTTATTTTATTTTATTTTATTTTTTGGTACCAGGGGTAGAAATCATGACCTCAGGCCTGCAAGGCAGGCACTTATGCCACTGAGCTAAATCCCCGGCCCCTCAATTATTTTTAATGTCTACAAAATTCACATATGAAACTTAATCCTCGACTTGAGGTTCTAATTCAGTATTTTATAGACTTTTTTCTTACTAAATACTTAAGTAATATCCAACAAATAACATAAAAAATGTAACGCTTACTCTCTAAAACAGTGATGGGAAACCTTTTAGATACCAAGTGCCAAATTGCAACTTGAAACCCACTTACATATCGCCAAGTGCCAACATTGCAATTAAATCTGACTAGTGAGGTCTTAGTTTAGAAAACACAACTCTACATTAGCGTCTTTTGTCTTAAAAGAAAAACACAATAACACACGTGGCATCATTTCACCACCATTGCTGTGAAATTTATTCCAGAGAGTGAAATTTAAAATCACTGACATAGTTATTTATGTGACAGTGCTTCTTCATTTACTACAGTTTTATTCTAGAAATAATGTTTTCGGATTTTTCATAGTAATTAAAATTATTTTAATTTTAGTGTGGCATTGATATGTTTTTAGTGTGTTGTGCTTCATTAAAGGCCTCTTCTGTTGCATAGTCTGTCTGGCTCTTCCTTTTTACTTTTCTCTTTTAACTGCATCTCCCATTGGTCTCATACATTTTTCTTGACACTAAAGCTATGCATTTTATTCTATTGGCTGCTTGTCCTGAGGATAATTGTAAAATCTGTCTTTTTCCAATTATGAGAGGTGTTCTATAAATTCTTTGGGGTATATTCGTTTTGAGATGTGTGCTCATAACTCCCATTAATGTCGTCCATTTAAACTTGATCTATTGCTTTCCTTTCCTAAGTAACTCCAGTCTCACCTTAGTGCACTTTTGTTTATAATCTCCAAACTCCCCCTTCTCCACATGCAGTCTCTCACAAAAGCTTTGCATGGAGGCTGTTTATTAAATTGTAAACTAAAGCAATATAAGAAAAACTACTTTTTCGAAAGGTGTGATATTATTCTTTTTCAGAAGCCATGGTGCCACTATATAAAATACAGTATTTGAGCATGGTCAACTGAGAAAGAATAACACTGTACTAAAATAAGCCTGGTTTCACAAATAATGTGCTTAGAGTGATCAATGAAAGAATGACTTTTGGGAATTAATAACATAGAAGTTATATCCTAGACAATATTAAAAAGTGACACGCACCTAATTTTACAGAATATATTACTAGATTGCAAATCTATTTACTTCTGGAAGTATTCAGGAAAAATCTTTTTCAATAAATGTGAGCGTAACAGGTCTGAAACATTTCTGTCTTTTCAGTTCATCTCTTTTTTTTTAACTTTTCTTTTCCAACCTGTAAAATGCCCCATTGTATTCAAATTACTGACTAATTAAATACCCCAGGTTTCAAAATACTGCCCCACCATCACCCCTGTTGTCTTTCTGACATGGTAAAGAATATCATCTCCACTGAATTTTCTATGGAATATGATATACTAGGCATTTTGTAATATTGCACTTCTATAAGTATACCCTAGACCTTATGATTGTCTGGGATAAACAATATAAAAAGCTAAACACTGGCATTCCAGGCAACTACCCTTCTAGCAAACTTGTCCTTTGATACATTTATTCTTCCAGTTGCTGCTTCTTGAGATTTCCTTGTTCAAGGCATTCAGCTTGAACACTGAGTTGATCATTTCACCCATTGGGATATCCTTTCAAAGTCTGCTTTCTTTGCTTTGCTACCTTAATAATTTACCAAAATCATACAGAAACGTAGAGTGCTATGAATCATTTTACTTCTCAGATTCTGTACCAGGTCACTCCCCTCCACCTGCATGGCTCTATTCCAAGTAGATTTCAAGCTTTCTCTGCAAACCTAGTAAAAATGGTAGGTTTCTCAAAAACATACATTTGAATCATTCATCTCATCCTTTTTTAATTCTTCAAAATCATTTTCTTAAAGCTTACTTCTTAAGCTTCCATCACCATTTGCTTCATTCACAGTACATCAGCTCATCTCCTACTTCTTGGAAAAAAACAGTGGTGTTGTCTTCTTTGCTCTCTTTTTCCTGAAAACTAACTTTCAACCTCACTCTGCCTTCTCTCCAGGTTCATGCAAAATTCTCTGTCATGTGGGTATAGCTCAGTGGTAGAGTACCACTGAGTTCAATCCCCAGTACCAATAAATAGATAGATAGATAGATAGATAGATAGATAGATGATAAATGATAGACAGAATTTGAAACTAAGTCTGTATGATTCTAAGTCTTATGCTCTTTCCACTTTCCACCAAGTTAAATTGTACAGGAGAAGTTAGTTTGTAGAGGATTAACAGTGAAAGCCATTTTAGACATACTGAATCTGAGATGCCCTTGTGACAGTCAAGTGAAGTTGTCTAATAAACCGCTGGGGACTGTATAAAAAAAAATTCTCTATCATGTATCCCTGAAGTTGCAATCTTCCTTTTGGGGGAGGGAGTGTACTGGGAATTAAACTTAGGACCTTGCACTTGCCAGGCAGGCTCCAAGTCACTCAGCTATATCCCCGGCCCTCCCTTCTTTAGAGTCCTATCGAAGTTAGTTTACCTCTTTGCTGTGCCTCTACTCTCTTATGTCTCTTCCTCCTTCCAGAAATTCACTACAAATCTCAATTTTAAAATTACTTCTTATCCCCTCCTTTAAAAGTCCCTTCCCTTCCCTGTTCACAAAGCTCTGTTTCCATTTTATCTTTCTTTTCTCATTGTTTCTTTCCCTTCCTTCCTCCTCCTCCTCCCTAGTTCCCTTTTCCTTTTGAACAGTTTCTTCTTATTTCACAGTATCTAGTGTACATTTTGGTTCTTATTTACATTTTCAGTTTCTCACACAAGAGAGATAATGTGATATTTACACGTGTGTCTGATTTATTTCACTTAAGATTATAGTCTCGAGGTTCAATCATTTAGCTAAATTATTTTAATTTTATCTTTCTTTATGGCTGAGAAATACTCTACTATATAAAAAAATACACATGTTCTTTATCCATTCAGCAGTTGATGGGCACTTATGCTGTTTTCAAGATTTAGCTATTATGAACTGTGCCACTATAAACATGGGTGTGCATAGATCGTTGTGGTATGATGCTTTTAATTCTTCTGGAAAGATACCCAGAAGGAGGGGGTGGGAATGGGGAAAAAAAGAGGAATCAAGATACATCACGTTCATATACAAATTCTCTATAATGAATATGATCATTATGTTTACCTAAAATGTACCAATAAATTTAGCTAAACTGAAAAAAAAATATACCCTAAAAAAATCGAGGGTAACCAAGTTGTCCTTCCCTAGGAGAATAATTAAATAAATCATAGAATCAAAAAATAAAATAAAATAAAATTTCAGCAATAACAAAAACTAAAAAATGAAAAAAACTACTTCTTAAACTGTTTTCTTTCATGTTTTTCTTTTTTTATCAGTCTATGTCTTGGCCTCCTTATATTGCCAAGTTTATTGAAAAAGATTACTGTTTTACAAGTTTTGTATTTTAATTCTCTCTAAAATCCACTGTAAATTAATGACTACACTCCCCATTTAACATTCTTCAAAATAATATTAATGATGTTTAGAATGCAAGAACTAGAAGATCTTTTACTGACTCTCTCTTTGCCTAATTCTACACTTGCTTTTATAATTGTCTTTTTCCCTTCTTTGTGGACACTCTCCATCCTTGGTTTCTAAAATATGAGCAATTTTGATTTGTTTCTGTGTATCCTCTCAATTCGTTAGTAAATCTTAAGTCTGACTATTTTTACTCTTTCTCAGGAGTTACAGACGTATTTCTAATAGTTTCTGAAATCCACATTAATTCCAAATAGCTACCCAAAACTCTGAATTCCCAAATTAAAACAATGCCCATCAGCTACTCAGAAAATTTTGTTTCTTTTTTTTTTTCTTCTTTTTTTTTTTGTGGCACTGGGGATCGAACTCATGACTTTGTGCTTGCCAGGCAGGCACTTATGCCACTGACCTAAATCCCCGGCCCGAAAAATTTTTTTCTGATTTTTCCCTTTTTTAACCTTTCAAATTTAATTATGTTATCCAATTTTACATTGATAATCTCTGCTCTTACATTTTCCTTAGTGCAGATTATCCCATCTCATTCTGTTAGTGATAATACTTAATTTTGCTAGTCTATTTGCATAGGAGTTTTTTCAAAGTAAGTAAAATTTGTTTGTTTATAAATAGCAAGAGTCTAAGCCCAACTAATTTTTTAAAAGAATGTATTAGAGCAGGCAACTGAGAGTTGGGAAGAGGCTTTAGCTTTGGTGTGAATGGATCCGATGAATCTCTCAGGATTTTTTTTTTCCCTCTGGATTTTTTTGCTGATGTATTGGATTCTTTTTTAGCAGGGAGGATAATGGGAATTGAACTCATGACCTCATGCTTGACAGGCAAGTGCTTGTGCCGCTGAGCTATATCCCCAGCCCCCACATACTGGATTCTTACTATCAAGCTTTTTGATAGTCTCACAGCCATGCTCCCAGCTATACTGTTGATTCAGTAATATGATCAATATAAAATGCTTATTACTTGACATTACCAAACCACTGATTATCTATGAATACTTGATTTATCATCTGCATTACAGAGAGACCAGAGGAAGATAGTGCATAAGTCATCCAGATGTGAGACACATACACATACAACCATAGGGCGTGTGTTCAAGTCTATTCAATTCTAAATGACTGAGAATAGAAAGACTGGTACCCAAAAAGGAAACTGACAACTCAGTAATAGATACTTGTTATATTCTTCTAACAAATGAGTTTAATTATTGACAGAGCAGGCCAAACTTTTGAGCATGGCAATCCAAGCGCCTCCCACATGCCCATCTTCCAAATTTTCAACATCTCTCTCCTATCTATGCTGTGATTCTGAGTTTCTCAAGCCATCATGATCGCCAGATATGGTTCGCATAATTCTCTTGAAAACCTTTCGTGTTCTCTATGAATGGTAGTGCTTTATCTTAAAGGTAGAAGTCACAAACCATTTTTCTAACTTCCCCTAAAGGCATTTATTTATTTCCAAATAAAGCTGAGTTCCTACCTTGAACACAACAGCAAGCTCCCTACAATTCACCACCATATCCTTCTATTATCTTCTTGAAATAGGGACTGTTTACTACTTACCTTTGAATCTATAGCATTAGGCATAACACTGAAAAGAGTACGCTAGGAGAAATTCCTGACAAAGACAATGAGCTTGTTAGTACTTACTAATCCAAGTGTCTAGAAGCAGCTGAACTTGAGCAGAAAGTAGCTGAAATGAGCATAATTACTGATGCCAAAAGGAGGAACGGGGGTTGAGAAAGTACACATTCACATTTACTTGAAGTATATAAGGACAAAAGTAATTTGTTTATTGTATTTTGGTATTTGAAGTTAATTTCAGGAACAAAGTACTGAGGGAAAAAGGCTGTTATCTGTTTTCTAAATGATCCTGAAAGGTAGTGCACAAATGTACATTTTCATCAGTTTCAGTCAATTAATGATTCCTGACTACTTTGGATTCACTTCTCCATGTAATACATTGGCATGGTTTTCAGCTATTCAGAACACAGTAATTTTCCCAAGCATTAAATAATTCTCTCAGTAATTTTCCCAAACCATTTTGTCCTGAAAATTTACATTTCCACAAATCAAATTTAGTCTCCAGAGTTAACCATTCCTGTCCTGATTTCATACATTTCGTTGGTGCAAACACCATGGTGTAAATTGTAAACCAAAATCTAATTTAAGGAAATTCGGTAAGTTATAATGAAATTTAACCTTCATAAAATATGCAATCTACACCTTAAAACTGTAGCCAAGCTGTTTATTTTGTGCAGAGATGAGAGGGTTGCATGTGAATAGCTCCCTCTTCATTGCAGTACAAAAATGTGCCTCTAGACCCCACTGCACACCCCACATCTAGGTCTTTGATCTTCTTGTCCTCTGCCTAGACTCACGTGTCTCCTTCCCTCACCGGATCATTCCACGGCTGTCATCTCATCACTGATGCTTCTGCTCAGCAAATTATCTCTAGAGTATTGATTACTATCTGAAGCTTCCTCATTTTTTGTCTTGTATTATCAATCTTTTACCCCCAGAGTATTCATTTCCTGTCACTTAGAAGACTGCCTCTCATATAGTAGGCATTTCATAAATATTTGTGGAATAAGTAAGCAAATGCAAGGTTGTGCAAATAAATAATATTTCATCTATTGTCAGTAATTTTCTTAATGTAGATAGCAGTAATAGTGCTCAATTTTTGTTTTCTTTATGAAACAGGATTTCACTATGCACTTCAGGCTGGCCTTGAACTCACTTTGTAGCCCAGGATGGCCTCAAACTCTCAGAAGTCTTCCTGCCTCAGCCTCCTCAGTGTTGGGATTAAAGGCATGCATCACCACACCCATTGCTCAAATATTTTGATGTATATTTTTCAATTGGATTGAACATTTCCTCTCACATACAGGAAATTTATTTATTTTTCCTAAGGGTAATGTTACAAAATAAAAATATGTTCTAAAGTAATAGAGAAATGGAAAATGTTTGCTGAGTTAATACATTCAGTTAAAAAGGAATGGAGAAAGTTCTAAAAGTGCAGCTGTGTTTCTATTTAATTGGTTCATTTCACTTTGTACATTTTATCATCAAATTTTCAAATTATGAGATTTTTGGTTCTAATTTTATCAGTAACTTAGACTAATTTTTGCTTAAAGTGAATATGAAATTAATAATTTGGATGATATCATCCTAAAGTTCCATTTCCACTTTAGGATTTTGTGAATGAAAAGGGCATCAGATAGAAAAGATAACTGTGCCAGATAGAAAAGATAAACATGAATTTACAAATTCCTCGGAACTGTTGAAAATATGATATGCTTTGCCTGCAATCAATATTTCATCAGAATTATAGTAATGTGTTTTGCTTTTGGATTGTAAATTTCAATTTAATTACTACTTTAGATGGTTATTCATGTACATTATCTTAATTTATTTGTACAACTACACACATACCTATACATAAACACACATATACATATATGTATATATATGTGTGTGTAACCAGTGCTATGTGCAATCAGCTGTTGTGTCATCCCTTCTTTCTTCCACATAGAACCCCCAAAGAAAGTAAGAGATATTCTAGTAGTTAAATGAGTCACCAATGTGTACTCAACTGAGAGTAATTGACCTTTTTACCTGAGTTAATGTTGTAACTGATAATAACAATTTTATTTACTCTTTTGTGCTAGACTTGTCTGCCAGCTAATAATACCATATTGGCTCTCATTTGCTTTTCTTTAGTAAATGTTTGCAGTGCATAAAGTTTACACTCCTTGTGCAGAGTTGTCACATGTATATAATACATTTTAATTCTTTTTTATATTCCCTTCCTATTCCCTCCCTCCATCTCTTGATCCCTTTCCCATTTGAGGGAGACCTAGCTCCATACTTCCTATTATGTATCTTTTATTTTTCTCTTTATTTATACTCTGTTTCTCATATAAGGGAAACCATGCAATATTTAGCTCATGAGTCTGATTTGTTTCACTTAACATTGTGATCTCAAAGTGCATCCATTTTCCCACAAAGGACCCAAGTTTATTTGTTTTTAAACTTGATTGCCAAAATTCAGATTTTGATTGTCAAGACTTTTCTCATAAAATGTATGAATATAAATAATATGTAACACAAACACATACAAAGAAAAAAATAAAAAGTATGCCAGGTGTGTTAGCATGTGTCTATAATTGCAGCTACTTGGAGACTGAGGCAGGAGGATTACCAGTTAAAGCCCAACTTGAACATCTTGGCAAGATTCTTACCTCTAAATAAAAACAAAAAGGGCTGGGGAAGTACATCAGTGATAGAGAGTCTCTGAGTTCAAGTCCATATATATATATATATATATATATATATATATATATATATATAATGTATATTTCATATAGCCAACAGCCTAATGAATATTGCCTACTCTACATCCTATCATGTTTCACACCATTGTATTTCATGAGCCTGCCTTTTTGTTGGATGGCACTCTCCAACAGCATGCAGTGTATTTTTTATCATAACTCCTAAAGATACTCACAAAGAGAATTTCAGAGCTTCTTCCGAAAGTAAGAAGAATAATGAGATAAGTGTGTTCAAAGTAAGGAGGATGATTCTGAGGATTAATAACAATGTGTCTTTTACTGTAATCATAATGTTAAATTTAAACATTAACTGATACATATACATATATATGTGTATCCATATGTATGTATATATGTATATATATATATATATATATATATATAAAGGCACTCATACATCATATGACAATTGGAAAATTGTTGTATAAGATATCTAAGATACATGTAAAGTGAGATAATATATATGCAAATGAATGATGAACTAAAGAATCAAATTACTTATTTTCCCTTTGATATTAGGATTCGAGTAAGATGGAGATTGAAAATAGTTCCTAATTATTTCCAGTTATTAAAGCATTCATAATATACTGGTGTATTTCAAAATAATTAGCTGTCAGGAAAGAGAAGAGCTTGTATTATTCTGTGAAAGGTCAAGATTTCTCCCACCTATGACTTGTTTTATGTTGATTCAATAAATGCCAGATTGACAATTCCATTCAACCAAGAATTCATAGCTTTTATTTCTACCAGACGACAGACTCTATGACCAACTAAATCTTGACATTTTAAATGCATTAAATACAATAAATAGGAACATCAAAATAAACTAACAATTAGGGAAAGTATTATTAGCTTGTAAATAACTAAAGTCAGTGCTGAACAAAATAAAAGCAAGAAACTGCAACATGTTTTTTTTTTCTTGTTTCATCACTTGCTCCATACTCAAGTTCAATTTTTCAGCTATTCACTATATTCCTAATACAATAATCAAAGTTTGCCTACAAGGAAAACTAAGAGTCACACAGAAGATTCTAGAAAAGACCTGGGTAAGAAAATACTGCAATAAATGCTCAAATAAAAATGAAGTAAAATACTCCTATTCTTCCAAAATACGGTATATTGTTCCTAATGAGATGGTAGTGCATTCTCCTATCAATAGATATGCATTATAATTACTGCTCGCTAAAGCACTTGTCACTCAGGATCACATTATGTTTGGCATTTCATGATGCCAGCTCCTTTGGGGTTACAAAGAAAATAATACCCTCATTAGCAGAGTGATAAGTACTTGAGAGCTATGCCAACATTTAACTCATGTCTGTCAATCGAAAAGGGAAAATGCTCTTTATTGATTGGAGAAAGGATTTTGTTTGAAGATAATTGACTTGAAGTCTTTCATTCACATAATACCACCTCCAGAAGAAACATATGCTCATTTCAGAAAACAAAGTTCAGATGTAAGAAGTTGATTATTTTCTCTTTACTCAAGTACAGATCCTATTGACTTGAGTGGAAATTCTTTCTGCTTCAGAATCAAAGGATTATAGATCATTTAGTCCATTTAAGAAGTTGAAAAATTGCTTTAAATAAGTTTGCACAGAAGTAAGGTACATTCTATGCAGAAAGCCAGGCATATCATACTGACAAGGACGGTACTGGAGTGGGGTGGCTAAGAAAAACATAATTATTTCAAAAAGAGACAAAGACACACACACTATAGTGATCACCTTTAAAATGTTAGTAAAAATAAGATGCTCACTCCTCAAAATATCAAGGATGAGGTCCTAATAAAAAGAACATCCAAATAAAGATGTCATGTGGAAGAAACTGAAAAGCTTCCGTTACTCTGAAGGAAGGTGGAGTGTCACATTGCACAAACATACAAGCATGCATATGTGTATGTACACACATGTCGCTAGAGAGAGTACACTTCCAGTGATGGAACATCAGGGCACGAGATGGTGAATACCAAGGAAATCAAATATACCAGCCATACCAACGCACAAAGAAAGGGAAGTGGTAACATCTAGAAGAGAGAGAAAATATTCAGTGACAGAGGGGAAAATCCATTGTTATAAATGCTGCTTGGGGGTCTAACAAACAATGATGACTCAAGATTGCCCTTGTGGTTTCACCATGTAGATTCAATAACAAGAGGCTTGGCGCTGCCATGGGTGCAAAAGTACAATTTCATGGTGTAGAAAAGAAGTCTAGAATATGAGTATTTATAGATTTCAGAAACACACACACTTTCAAGGAGTTTTTAAATAGAACAGACCAAGACGTGAATCGGTTGAACAAAATGAAAATGGCTTCCCAAGAGGGCTGTCTGCTACTAGCAATGAGCCCTTTGCCACTAGCTGAGAGATGATATTCATGAGGCAGGCGAGGTCACACTGAGTTTTTGCCCTTCCTTAGGAGCACGGTCAATTCTTCTCAGCAATAGAATGGAAGGAAGAATAAGGTACCCAAGACCAAGAGTATAGGAGAGTCAGAAGATACGGATTAGACACATAGCAACATCTATGTAAATTACTGTAAGAATGGCAGATGATGATTAGAAAGGTACTGATAGGTAGAAAGTTTCACAGGTCAAGATAAGCTTTCTGTTTGTTTGTTTGTTTGTTTGTGGTGTATATTCTATTTGTTGTATTCTTCTATGGCCAGCACCTGTGGCTATGAAGACCAGAAATGTCAGGACTCTGATTATCATCACAAAGATTTGATTCTTAAATTAAAACACTGCCTATCTAAAACAAACACACAGGAGACTATGCCAAGCCCCAAATACAGCTAAGAAGGGTCTCGATATTTCAGAGGTAACGCAGGGCTCAGATGGTCTGTTCTCTTGCTGGAATAGCATATGCATCAATCAGTACACTTTGAAAGGGAAACACATGACAAAAATAGCTTAAGATATTTTTCAAACCTAAAAATAGCTTGAGAGAAAAATCAACATCACTAAAATAAAAGTTATCCAACATGCTTAAAATGAAATATCAACTGAAAACACTGCCCTTTAAAGACATTTTTAAAATGATGAAAACCTCAAGGATCTCCGACATTGGGAGCCAGGGGACCTGCTCACTAGGTGTGTAATGTTGTGGGGGCCCCTGTGGTGGGAGGGGCTTAGGGATGACCGCTGTGCATCCACCTTACTCCCTAGGTAGGAATGAAGCAGAAGTCTCTGGAGTTGCACCACGAAGCGGCCAAGTGCAGTGACAGTCATCAGGCCTCTTTGTTGGGACAGCAGCAGTGTCTCCTTCTCATATTCCGACCAGTTCATCTTAGAAGAGGAAAGAAATCTCAGCGAGAGTCACCATTTCATCCAACATGGCCACTGACTTGGTCTGCTCAGGCCAGTGACACTCCAGGGAATCAACAGAGGTGAGAACATTCCTTTGTCTTCTGACTTCTTGGTCATTCATGAGTTAATGTTACATTTCAAGTTGGAGAGTATTTTTGGAAAATACTATTTAAATAAACGAACTCTGAGAAAGCAGATTGTGTGCCATCAAGTGTCTGGGCCTCTATCAGTTAGCTGAAGGCTCAAATGGAGGAAAGCACCTGACCTTCCCAAGCATGAAGGAACTATGCACCAGGCTGCCTTCAGATCTTCCCTGTACTCTGGACTCTCCTGGAACTGGAGCCCCTCATTGACAATCAGATTTGGACTTGTCCGGTTCATAATTCCATGAGTCTTGTAATAAATATATTTTTTAAAATCTATATCCTATTGATTCTGTCTCTCTGGAGAAACACAGATTCAGGCAGTGTGTAGACTTTCCCCTAAGAGCTGGGACTCCGTTCCTTCAGCCCCTCTGGGGTGGCAAAGAAGAATAAGCCTGGAATCTATGCAACATTCTCAGAGGGCAGCACAATGCACTCCTGGGTCCTCATCCCACAAACGTGAATCTAAATGAGCTTCCCTGGAATTCAGTCTCTACTCTGTCCTCCAATTCCGAAGCAGCAGCCAATCCAAACCCCTATGTGGGAAGCTGCACTGGCCAACATGAGAGCCTGGCATATGGTCTATCAACTCCACATCCCACTCAAAGGAAGGACAGGGGTCCAGTTAGGACACCAAGAATGCTTTCTTCCTCTAAGATGAACTGGTATGAATATGACAAACCTGACTGTTACCGTGAACTCACTTATTTTGTACCTCATATGTAGTAAGCAAGCGAGTTTTGCTAACCTTACTTTATTCTTGGTATCACCCACTGATCTTGGTTTTTGTGTGGATGCAAATGATACTCATCATTTGCATGTTTGTAAATCTCTATCCAGGTTAACACTTGTCTTTTAATAACGTAAATAAAAGTGTAAATATGCCAAAAACTTACACCTTAGTTTCCTCGGATTTGGAAGCACATTTCATATTTGAGCAGGTATCTTGAATTAGGTGCAGAATATATATATAGAGTTCAAAAAAATGACAATGGGATGAAACTAAGAAAAAAGACTATGGCAATTGTTTACAATTTGCCATCTTTCTAAATACAGTGATTGTCACTTATAATTATTTTCTGTCTTTCTGCCTTTATTATTTTTCTACTGAATTCATGCTATTTTAAAGGAGAATTAGGATGCAAACATTTTCACATGGAGTCATAGCCTCATATATTTTACTGTGGAGATATGTTGGTGACTGTGATTCATACATTCAGTGCGATGCAGCATTCAGTATTGTACCAAGAGTAGAGTTCAGTACTTCTGGCTAAGTGTCATATTCTTCAATACTTCCCATTACCTAACCAGATGTCTCCTTTTCTGCCCCTTTTCCAGCATATGTGTGATATGAGATTTTCCTGTGGAGTTTAATAACATCCATATATTTTTCTATGTTATTAAATTGCAGCATAAAATGGACTCCTATCTGACATATTTCCTAAAGATTTTTATTAAAAGGATTCAATTACCAAGATATTTTAGGGCTAGTTTAGGGAAGAGAAATAGCTTGAAAGAACTGAAATTAGAAAGATGTACACATAATAAAGACTTAGCGCAACAGGGTATAATTTTTTATCTCCAGCTTTTTCTGTATTATTAATATTTTTGCAGGTATATTTGAGGTAAAGGAAAGGAAGCAAGTAACAACCATTTTAATGTGATGACATCTATAAAATCTACAAGTCACATTGTATCCAAGAGCTGATATTTCATCTAAATTATGATCCTCTGTAAATAGAAGACAGAAATTGAAAGCCTGGAACACTTATCATTCTTGATCCTGGCAGATTGAAATGTGACAATCTCAGACAAAAATAAGTTTTGGTAAAATTTCAAAATGAATAATAAAAAGGAATGATAACATTTTAAATGTACGGAATGCAAATACGAATATTAAATGTATTATATCTTATTGACTCTTATCAGAGATACAGAAATATATCTAAGTATTAGTTTGACATCATTTTATCCCTGTGCAACTACACAGCAAGCGTTCACTACAGCCTTTCAGAGCAAGATTGAAAGTCAAAATGCTCAATTGCCCTGACAGAGCTGTGATGATTTATGAGACACAGCTCTATTTCAGTGCATAGTAAATAAAGCAGTGCTTTAACCTATATATTTGAAAATATTCAGTATAGATTTGCAATTGCCAAAACATCTTTACATGCTGCTTCCAAAGTGCTATGTATGTATTTATGCATATCTTGACTTGTTCCAGAAAGGTTTAAGTGTGAGAAAAATGCATACACTACAAAATAAAATACAACTTGGCAAAGATGAGTGTGAATGCAACGCTGAGTGATATAGAGAGATGTTTTATTAAGAGTAGAAGTGTTTAGCTAAGTATCTTATTTTAATTCACTGAGAGTCAGGCACACACAGAAATAGATTCCCAGAGTATAGAGAATAGCTAAGAAACTTCAACTTCTTGCATTAGATTTATTCTATAATTTTAATTTCAAAATGAAAACATTTTCTGATGTTAAAAAAAATGATAAAGCAGAAACGGGTGAAGTGTGAGTCTAACTTCTCTCCTGTCTTGTTCTTCACATAGTTTGCTGGGTACCGAAGTCTCATTATTTTTAAGTATAAAATGTACTCATGAAGTACACATCAACATTGTAGAAAATATAAAATTCACCAGAAGTTCAGGCGTCACTGATGTATTGGACACACTCTTACTACAGTCTGTGGTGCACTAGGCTTTCTTCCGCACAGCCTCACGAAGCCTGGATGGAGAGAGATTGACTTGCTGCCCTCTGAGCACTGACAGCTGAGTGGGAGCGGCAGGAGTGCATTACTGAAATGTAAACATCTATGTAATTCATGTTCCAGGTGAATGGCATGCAGGAGAATTGTGGGCTATTAATAAAGTCGAGGACTCTGACTCAGGAGAGTAAGCAGGGTGTACTCCTTGCTGGGAGATATCCTGAGCAGCATGCACCATGATGGAAAAACAGACTAACTGGGTAAAGCAGGAGAAGGGGAAGAGAACTATTTCCTCTCCTAAAAGGGGAAATAACAGGGTTGAAAAGGCACTGATGTTGGAAAGAGATAGGCTAATTCGTGGAAGCACAGTTGAAAATCTAGTTTAGGAAATGTAGAACATGCCAGTATTTTCAAAAAGTATTTTTATTAGTGAATATTATTTTTACATTAGCATGCTTTATGTCAGGAAAAAGAAAAAAAAAAGAACAGTGTGAATGTGGCAGGCAACACGGAGAACCTGGATGTTGGTTAACACCGGGTTACGATGTTGAAATGAGAAGTTCTGAAAGCAGTACCTGGTTAAGCGATGAGTCAAATCACGGTCATGAAGGACAAATGTATTAATCTTTACACTTCTGACACAAAAATGACAACCTATGGACAAACACCTCCTAAACAAGCCAGATGATCTGAAGCAATGTGAAGTTTTCCTTACATGTGTGATGGCCTCTCCTTCTCCTCCACTCTCCTCTTTCTCTCTCCTTGCCCTGTCTATACCCTTCTCCCATTCCATGTCAGTTTTAGATCTTTTAGGTTACTCTAACACAATGCAAAAAAAAAAAAAAAAAAACCTAGGTTTACAAACTTCAGAAATTTATTTTTCACAAATGAAGAGGCTGGGAAGTCTAAAATCACAGTCCTACCAGTGTTGGTGAACCTGTGGCACGCTGACTGCAGCAGGCATGCAGACCCCTCTCTGTTGGCATGCGAGCCAAGATGCCCCAGCATTCAAGCATTGAGGATTAATTGTAGTGTTGGCGCTGTGTGATAAATAAGTGGGTTTGTGGTTGTGGCTTTGGCACTTGATCTCAAATGGCTTGCTGTCACTGTGACCTAGGTAATTCCATGTAGTCCAGTTAGGTCATGATTTCTAGAACACAGACAACACATTCTTGCTGGGTCTTTAAGTAGTAAAAGGGGCAAAGTGACTCTCTTGGGCTTCTTTAATATGGTTACTAATCCCACGCATGAAGATGGGAGTCCTATGACCTAATTACCAGCCCCAAAAGTCCCACCTCCAATTTTGGAAGAACACAGGTATTCAGACCATCAAATATCTGCTCCCTTCCTTTCTCCTTCATTTCCTGATTTCCTTCTTTTCTTTACATAAATAATAGGTAGTTTTTTTATAACAGGTGGTTTTATTGTTGATATTCTTTTTAGAATAATACATACTTTGAAATGCTCCAATAATACAGAATATAGAGCAAAATATAAAGAGAATACACAAATATGTTTATCACTTTATTGTCAAGCATTTACTAGCTATGCAGCATAAACCTTTTTACAAATTTTTATAATTTTATAAATTTTTATATTATAAATTTTGTATAAATTTTAAGTTCATTCCCAAACATCTTTAGGTTGCATATACTAAATACTCAAATATGCATTCAAATGATAAGGATGGCTTTCTACTTCTCATAATTAATTTCAGCAATTCATATAAATTCTCTATTGCTAAATAATTCATATTTCCTCATCACTTCTCTAATATATTTTTATATGCAATTTGTCTGAACAAGCCATCACCAAGAATTACAATTTTTTTAACATTTATCTCATAATATCTTTTCTTTTTACCTATGACATTGTTTTATTGAAAAGAGCAATTCAGCTGACATGGAAATATTTGAATAAATACAGTTAGACTACTTCAAACAAATTTACCTTATGATTAAGTTATTGCACTGAATATTATTTCAAATCACAAACCACCTCAACCTGGAGACATTACACCCCTTGTGTTGCCAAGACTTTTTATTACTTTGAGGCAGCAAAAAGCAAATATATCTTGCAATCCTTCCTTCTCAGAAAACACTGTACAGGGTAATAGATAGCATCTATGTGTTTCATTTTCCCTTAAAGTTTACTCAAAGATTTCTGTACCTTTTGATGAAACAGGATTTGAGAGAATAAAAATTTATTTTGAAGCCTATCATTCACCATATATTCATCATCTGGTAGATTTCAATTATAGAGAAAGGGATACAGGGAGAGTGAAAGTCAGATCCAGAGCAAGAGCAAGAGAGCATGAAAGAGAGAGAGAATGGGAATCACACTCATTGATTAATTGGTACTATAGCTTTCACTGAGGAAAAAAAGGATTAATATTAGAGTACTTCTCATCATTTATAAACTTTGGATAGGAAAGTGAGCAAAATAATTAAATCTTACTCTGGTAATAATTTTTTCTCTTTCATTATTTTATCATGCTGTTTTGTTTGGCTTCCTCTTGTTTTGTTTGTTTCAGTGGCCATCTCTTTCTCTTCAGTTCTTAGAAGTATAAAAGTTGATTGGCAGTGTTCTTAAAGTGGTGCATAAATATCAACTCATAAACTTGCAGCAAATACCTAAAATTTCTTCAGAATATAAACTGGTTTTTATTTCAGTTTTCTCTGTCTCCAAAGTAATCACAAATTCTATTTTAAATTAAGACAATATTTAGCTTGCAGAATCAAAATTACGTAGTGTTTCACAGGAGAATAATGATTAAAATATGATTTCCAGGGCACAGATTAATCTACCATGGGTTACAGCATTTCATCCTTTTTCTGCTACAACTCAGGCTACTGCGGACATTTATCAGCTTGTTTACCACGGCCAGAGTGCCAGGACCAGGGATCTACTGCGTCAGTATCAGACTCTGCAGCAGCATTTGGGATGTGGTCCCGGCTTTACACGTGGGAGCTCTAGGAAGCTTCTCTCGCTACCAAGGGCATTTTTTAGAAAGCTCTCTGGCACTGTGTTTGAACTTTGAATTGTGCGCTGACCTTAACTGGTAGTAGAACTCAGCAATATGCTTGTTATTGCTCAAACATCACCATAAGTATTGAGAAAGTCTCACATTTCTGAATAGCTAAGTCAGGAGTCAGTAAGTGAGGAAAATTGCTTGCCTTTACTGATTATCAAGAGCCATGCTTTAAAACTCCTGAACATATTAAATGTGAGTGCCCTTCTCATCTTCTATTAGTTTGTCTTATTTACATGAGCCAGATTTCTAAAAGTAGACTCAGAAGAGTTCCATTTATATGGGTGAGGGAATTGTTTTTTTGGATCTCTAAGTCATTTTACCATCACTGTTTTTCGGGTGAAGAAAGCCCACACATTTTACATGTTTAATATTACAAGAAAATCCAGCCAAGTTGTTTTAATAAGAGGCACAAAAATCTGTGAAAACCTATCCCAGCAAATTGTTAAGACCACACAGCAAGTTCTGTTACTTTGATCCAAATGATATTAATCCCTGCTAATTTTATATTAAGTACTGATTTCAGTTCTCAGTATATGGCTATCTGGACACAATTTTCTGATTAAAATTTTTTGTAAGTTATCTTAAGTAAGACTTAAACAATTCCCTTTTTTCTACTTTTATTGTACTGGTACATTTATTTTATTTTATTGCTACATTTTTATCCAATTTGTACATTTATTTTAGATATACAGAGTGATAATATTCATCATAGGGAATTTGTACCTGTGCACGGTTTATTTTGCTACTTCTTTTTTTACCATTCCCCTCTCCTCCCTTCAGCTACTCATTTTTTGATCTTTTCTTGTAAGGTAACACATGTATATTAGCATTCAATTATCTGTTAACCAAATTTTCAACATTTTTCTCTAGTTCTCACCAAAATCTGGGCTTTAATTCTCTTATAGAATGAAGCCTTTCTTTATACAATGATCCTATTGCAAATGAATCCATATTTCCTTTTTTAAAATTATCACCACATATTAGACAAATTAACAAGCTTTCCTATGAAATTTTTATACATGCATATAGCATGTGTCACGTCTATCTTGTTTTTGACATACATAATGTAAAGTAGGAGAATTTGGCTGTGGCTTATGGGTTCAGTGGTTATAGTTCACAGTTGAGTGACTCTAAGGCAGCAGCATTATCACAAAAGGGCATAGTGAGGGAAAGCTGCTCATGGCATCCTTGAAACAGAAAGCAAGGTTGATTTCAGAGAGGAAGAGGCCAAGGACTTGATATAGTCCCCAAGATCAGGTCTCTATGACCCATGCAGACACACTCAGAGTGTGCTGTAATAATTTGCTGGTCCTTGCTCAAGTGAACAAAGTTGACAACCAACACTAACCATCACAGTAGCCTTTCTAGACAGGTGCCGTACTGCTGAGCTGTATCGCCGGCCCCACAGTAGCCTTTCTAATTGAGGTAAGATGATAATATTATGATATTTTTAATTTTCATTCACTTAACAGATAATAATTGAGCATTTTAAAATACATTGATTTGTCATTGACATTTGTGATTGTTTAGAACTGTCTTCAAATCATTTGCACATTTTAATGACTTGGGATTATTTTCTCTAATTTTTGAGATCTTTATATATTCCAAATATTAATATTATGTCAGATGAATAGCTAGCAATGATTTTCACCTATTCTATTGTTGATTTTCACCTACTCTGCTGATTATTTCCTTTGTAGTATAGAAGATTTTAAAGTGTGATATAATTATGTCTGCAAATTCTTATTTTTGTTTCCCATATTTTTGGAATTTTATCCAGGCAATCATTACCTCCACTAACATCTGAACTGTTTCTCCTGTGTCTTCCTATAGGACAGTGGCGGTAAATATACGGCATGCATGTTGCTTTTCATTTATAACAAAAGATGTTAAAGTTTTTTTTTATATATATGAAAACCTTAGTATTCAAGGTTAATTGCAGAGATGGCACCTTGCAAAAAGTAAGTGGGTTTGGGGTAGCAGTTTGGGTACTTGTGCTCTAAAATGTTCACCATCACTGTTATAGGAGTTTCAGAGTATCAGGTCTTATATTAAGTTCCTCACAATGTTTTGAGTTGGTTTTGGTACAGAATAAATTATAGGGTCTCATTTCAGTTTTTTATTTGTGAATATCCCATTTTCTAGCACTATTTATTGTAGAGGTATCATTTCTTCAATGTATATTTTCAGAACCATTATTAAAAATCAGTTGGCTGTAAATGAAAGATAAATTTCTGGATCCTGGATCCTGTATTCTGTACTTAGTCTGTATGTCTGGTTTTATGCCAGTACTGTGCTGTTTGGGTTATATAAATTTATCTTGAAATTCAGTAGTGGGATGCTTCTAGTACTGCTTTCTTTGCTTAGGATTGTTTTGAATATTTAAGGTATGTTTTGATTTTATAGTAATTTTAAAATGCCTTTTCTACTTCTATAAAGAATGCCACTGGCAATTTGATGGGGATTATACTGAATCTGTAGATAGCTTTGAGTAATATGAACATTTCAAGAATATTGATTCTCCCAATCCATGAACATGGAAGGTCTTTCTATTTCATGTGTGCCCTCTTCAGTTCCTTTCTTCAGTGTTTTTGTAATTTTCATTGTAGAAATTATGCATCTTTACATAGGTCTATACCTGGTTTTTTGGTGTGTGTGTGTGTATTGTGAAATGGATAATTTCTAAATTTCTTTCTTACCCAGTTCATTATTGGTATATTGAAAAGCTACTGATGTTTGTTTTTTGATATTGTATCCTACTCTGTCAGAATTAATTTATAATTTCTAATAGTCTTTTGGTGTTATCTTTAGGGCCTTCAATCTATAGGATCATTTCATTTATAGGTGGAAATAACTTGATGAGTCCATATTTTCTAAACAAGTTCTACACTCTATTAATTCTCTGTTTCTCCCATCAAATTTATATAAAGTGGCATTTATCAACTATGATGTGCTTTAGAAACATGGCAACCATTCAAGAATTTTAAATCCAGGACAACTAACATTTAGAAATGAAGAAATTTGTATATTAAGAAAAAGAACGTAAAATTCATTGTTACTAAGCTTTCCACACCAAAACAACCATACAAACAAATAACCTTTAAAGAGGATCATTTGCATTTTAAAAAGGTCGCAATACAATAATTTGAATACATGAAAAGCAATAAAAAAACACAAGTAAGGACAACTGTGTAGGTATATATAAAATTCAGTACAATATTTTTTGTTAGTAAATCTTTCCTATCATATTATTTTTAAAAATACTGCACAATGAAGTGGATATATGTCTTTGAAGACAGTGATGGTAAATTTTACTTGTCAACTTGACTGGGTGCTGGATTTCCAAATAGGTGGTTAAGCATGACTTCTGGCTGAGTCTGTGAGGAAGTTTCTAGATGAGACTAGAATTTTAATTTATGGAATTAGTAAAGTAAATGCTTCTTCCCAGTGTGCACAGGCATCATCCAATTCGCAAAGTTCTAAATAGAAGAAAAAAGTAAAGTTGTTTAATGTCCTGAGCTGGGATGGAAATCTACTGCCTGTGGCATTCCTGGGCTCCACACTATTATCTGTACCACTGACTCTGCAGCTCTCAGGCTTCAGAAAAACTTTTTCTGGGTTCCTAGCTCACTGAGGGTAGATTATGGGACTCTTACTCTCTGTGATAGATATATGTTTGGGTGCCATTCTCAAATCCAGGCAATTCTAACCATCTACTTCCCTTTGTACAGATACACAGTAGCCCTCAAAAATCCTTCATTACATTGGTGATGAGTCACTTTAAAGATAGGAAAGAGAGGGACAGAAACTAAAACACTTACGATGATGAGCACCAGATGCTACAAAGTGCTACATAAGCACAGGGCAAAAGTATGCAGTTTCACAGGCAGGAGACAAAATCCAGTAAATTGCCCGGTCAGAGCATCAAAATGGCGCAGATTGCACTTCCTGTCTTGGGATCTGCAGATGATTAAAGACCATGGTCTCATTAAAGCCTCTTGCAACAAATCAGCAAACTGCTTGCTATGTGCTATTTCCTTTTCGGTCACCAGAGCAGACTGAGGATATTAATGAAAATGTATTCATCTATAATCAGTTACTGTTGACATGGAAAAAGAAAAGCATAAGAGTTAACAGTATATAATTTGTATGTTGAATGGAAATTCTCTTAGTACTACTTCAAATTCGACTTTGTTCTCATTATTATTATTGCCATTGTTGCTATTTTTCATGAAAATGTCACTGGCTGGTTTTCTTACATTTTGGAAATAAAAAAGAACAAAGGTTAAGGGTCAGATTGATTCACACATGATGATGATGATGATGATGATGATGATGATGATGATGATGATGGATTCCTTCATATGTGTGAAACTCTAGAGTAACTTCTGGTTTGAAATTGCAATACAATACTAATTTAGAAATGGAAAGCCTCGTGAGAGAGCTCACTTCATAAATGTCCTTTTCACGTATGATGGGGAAGTTGAAAAAGAAGATTCTGGGCAGCTCCATTACTAGGAGTAATGGCTATCAATAAGCATACCTGATGGAGAGATTTTGGATAAACTGTCAAGGTATGAGTTGAACTTAGCTATGTAGATTAGTGAGGGGGGATTTCAGGAAGTGAAGATAGTAAGACCCAAAATGAAAGGATATGAATCTTGTGATTCACATCACAATGACAAACAATCCATAACTATGGCATGAAACAGTGGGCAGTGAAGTCAGTTCACATTGTACTAATGCATACTCAAAGAGGTGCACAGAGTTACAGAACCTGAGTCTTGGTGCCAGCATTACCAATAATAACTAATTACCTGAGCACATTTTTATTACTTTCTGGTATATGGTCTAAGTTTTCTTTCAAATTTTCACTAAACTGCAAGTCATCATCTGATGCTTCAAAGTACCTATCTTCCCATAACCATACTGAGCCAACTTGCTGATAGTTCTGAACTGAAATATAACCAAGTACTCAAACTCATCAGAATATCAAGTATTCTACGTGTGCTCTTTTATGAGATTTACCAACAACATTTTTAACCTTGAAATTTCCAAGAATAAAAGTCCTTTTAACTAAGCAGGTCATTTCATTTCTACTTGAAAAACTCAGTTTTTTAAAAAATCTTTTTAGACCTTTTTTAGTTGGTATAAGTTTGCATCATATAATGATTACATTCTCATGGGTAGTACATGTACATGACATATCTTAATTTTTTTTCATCAGTTTTCTGATGTTATCCTTACTAATTAATGCCATTCTGATTAGGTCTCTGGCACCCAAGATGTCATCCATGCCTCAGTAGCAAGAAATAAAACTTTTTAAAATCTGATCAACCTCAGTGCCCCTCACATTTCTAAAAGGAAAGACACTGAGGTAGATCAGATTTTAAAAAGTTGTATATCTTGACATTGAGGCTTCTAAAAATACATATCTCCAAGTGATAACTTTTATTTAATTTCTGTATAAAAAACAAGTTTTTAATGCTCTGTCTTCATACTTTTTAGAAAAAGAGAAAAACAAGGATGCTGAGTGTTAGCCATATAGAAGGCAGAATTATTGATGCTTGGGATGTATTTCTGAAAAAAAAAATAGACAAAATATCCCCCCATTTAGCTCATATTTCTTGTGGAAGGAGAATGAAAGCAGAGAGAAAATAAATGCTACAGGAATTAGTAACATACTATCCCTAACTGTGCTATTCTGCAGGTGTCACACAAAGGAAATTTTTCCCTATTTGATCCCTCTGGTGAAGATCTTCATGCACTTGTTTCTGCAATTAATTATATTTTTGCAAACTTTCATGGTAGTCCCTTTCACCTTAGCTTTTCTGAGGGAGAGGATGCCATTTCTTTTTTGCTCTTGTGGTACTGCATGATACATGAAACCATATACTAAAAGTCTTTAAAAATTACAAATCATAAAAAAAATTACAAATCATTAGAGAATATCTATTATTATTTTATAATATATTACTTTAATAATCTTAAGACATATATCCTCTGTATTTCCATCTCCTGGAGGATATGTCCAAACTCTTTTTTTTTTTTTTTTTGCGGCACCGGGGATTGAACTCACGACCTTACACTTGCCGGGCAGGTGAGGCGCTTAGACCGCTGAGCTAGATCCCCAGCCCTTGTCCAAACTCTTTAGCATGGTAATAACTTGGTTCTGATTACGTGTGTCTCCCATTTTCTTCTCTTTTATTCTAATTGCATTTTGGAGAAACTAGTATTATGTTAGCATGATACCTTCATCATTGGCTTATTTTTGGACCTATTAGTTAACATCCCATTTGTTTGCTGCTATTGAATTACTAATAATATAGTTTTCATTTTCTTTGTGTATGCAGTTTCATTTTTCTCATATGGTATTCATGAATTACTAGTTACTATACCACTAACATTGAAAAATATTTTCCTTTTTGAACATTTCTTTGACTTTATATAACTGTATATTTTCACTGCACAAAACATACTTCTAATTCAAATGTTTACAATTATCCCAACATTGTTATATTTCACATTGAAAACTGACCACTGGGCAGCGATGGAGCAGGGGCCTATGGCACCCACCTCCAGTGGCCCAAGGCTACCCAAAGGCACTTACAACTGACTATGGCCTCTCCCATATGACTGCTGTCTTCCAAATGTTTTGTAAAACTTTGTACATTTCTCTTACCATGGGAATTTCTTATAAGCCTCAAGGTCTAAAAATTGTCGAAAGTATTCACTGTACACTCAAATTCAATTACAAAAACAGAAGGGGGAATCCTTTCCTACAAAATTCTCACCTCATAATAGACTTCATTTGGTGGTATATACTATCAACATTTTAAATCCTACTGGGGATGGGACTACAGCAGCTGAAACACAATTCAATCAGGTAAAGGAAAAGAAGTTAAGAAAGGTCCTTTAGAAAGAACTTCATACTGGACATTGGAAGGAACCCTGTCCAGTACTCATTTGGGGTCAAGGCTATGTTTGTGTCTTTCCAGATAATACTGACTGGCCTATCTGGGTGCCAGCAAATGCTGTCCAGCTATATTATGGACCCAGACCTGGAGAAGGAGTTGGTTCCACCTCTCAGGAAGTTCATGCTCAGTCCTGTGGCAGTGATGCCTTAGAAACCATGCAGATAAATAACAATGGGACTAGACCTGACATGGAGCCAAATAAAGAAGTTGGCCAAGGATACACAAGAGATGGTAACCAACAGTGAGAATCAAAGGTCAGATTAGGTGATAGACTACATGGAGATAAGTGAGCTGGAAGCTACATGAAAGAAAAACACAAAGTTGCCAATACTCTTTAAAACAGAATAAAATACAAAACCATATACATTATTTATAAATAAAAGGTTGTATTCCAAATTCTTCTTATAAGAGATCCCTGTTAATTGACCTGCAAATAATTCTGACTAGTCTATATATAATTACAAACTTCTAAAATTATAAAACTTATCATAATTCAATTTGGTCAAAAATATATTTGAGTGCACTCTAATTTTATGAACAGATTTGTCTTATGCATAATTGTTTGTTTGTCTGTGTGTCCAATCTATAAATAGCTGTTTTATTTGAGTTTGAGAAATTTTTCATTTGCATTTTTGGATTTTTGAAGCGTTTGTCTGTTATGCTTCCACCAAAGTTGCCAGCTGGTCAAAATGATATTAAAATTAGATTTATAAATGTAATGCATATTATTGTTTATTGATGTATTATGATTTCAGAGTTTCTCATTGTTCAAAAATAATGTGCTAGTTAATATGATCTGGTTTTCATAAGTCATCAAAAACTTAAGATAATTAAACAAAAATCCTTTAGGGTAGGGAGAAATTATTGTATAGGACTCCAATTGATGAATAAGAAAATAGCTGCCTAGAATAATAATTATCCAGTTCTTGTTCACTAATAGGAGTTCCCAGGGATCTCATAGCCTTATGGAAGATACCCCCAATAAATGTTATTAAAAAGATATTATTGTGATATGTTTACATTGTTCATTGTCAAAAGACTTAAGTTTTCTGTAAAGTCAAAATGAATCAAAGATCTAAATATTTAAACAGAAACACTAAATCTGCTGAAAAACAAAGTAGGTAGAAATTTTGAAGACATAGGGGTAGGTGGAGAATTCATGAACAAAAGTCAAACAAAAAGTCAAACACAGGAAACACTTCCCAGAATCAACACCTGGGATCTTGTCTTGTTAAAAAGTTTTCGCAAGTCAAAAGAAATATCCAACAGAGTGAAAAGAAAACCCAAAAATTGGGAAAAAAATCTTAGTCAACTGTCCTTCAGGCAAAGGTCTTCTATCTAGAACATATAAAGAATTAAAAATATCAGGCCCTCAAAATTCAAAGACCCAATCTAAAAATGGGCATCTGAGATGAAAACACTTCTAAGCTGAAAGAAATACAAATGGCAAATAAATACATGAAAAAATGTTCAGCATCATTGGTCATTAGAGAAATACAAATTAAAACAACTCTAAGATTTCATCTCACTCCAGAAAGAATGGCCAGGATCAAAAAAGCCACCAACAACAAATGCTGGAGAGGCTGTGGGGAAAAAGGAACCCTTCTCCATTGTTGGTGGGAGGGTAGACTGGTGCAGCCACTGTGGAAATCAGTCTGGAGGTTCCTCAAAAAGCTAGGTCTGGAAGTCCCATTTGACCCAGCTATTCCACTTCTGGGCGTATTACCAGAAGAAGTGAAATCATCATACCACAGTGATATATGTGCACCCATGTTTATAGCAGCACCATTTGTAATAGCCAAATCTTGGAAACAACCCAAATGCCCATCAATTGAGGAATGGATAAAAAAGATGTGGTACTTTTATACAATGGAGTGCTATTCAGCTCTAAAGAATGATCACATTGAGGTTTTTATAGGTAAATGGATGCGACTTGAGACCATACTCATAAGTGAAATAAACCAAACTCACATGTGTAAACACCGCATGGTCTCCCTAGTGTAAGAAACTGAAAGACTCAATAAGATACAAAATTCCCGATAAATACGGGGGAAAGGTTCTGAAGTCCAATGGTGCTTTTATTCTTTGATTTGATTGGTTTAAATCTCTTTTCTACTATTTGCTTGCAATATGTGAGAAGATAGGAACAGCTCCTTTGAAGAAAACGGGGGACATTAAGGTAGCCATTGTTGGTTTGTTGTCTGATTTGAGGGCCTGCAATGCTTTCATTCTTTTGTTTTATCTGGCTTTATATTATTTTGTTTTGTTTGAGTTTAGTGTCTGTATATGTATGAACAAGCATTTCGAAGAAGGCAAGAGACACTAGGGTAGCCATTGTTAATCTCCTGTTGTTACGTTTTGAAGACCTGTATTGCTTGCAGTGTTCTGTTCTGAAATGCTATGTTGTGTTTGACTCTATTCTGTTTTGTTTTGTTTTGTTTTGTTCTGTTTTGGTTTTGTTCTATTCTCTTTTAAAAAAAATTCACTATCATTTTTTAATTTTCAAAAAAAAGATTAGGTTTTCTGGAAATGATACAGTAAGGTTTTCTGACTTAAAGATTGTTTAGTACAAAACTAAATTAAAAACAAAAGATTTCATATGGCTATGATGATTGTTATTCATCTTATGGTATGATAAATATATTCATGCCTTCAGATTTATGGGCTTTTCAAAATGCAAAATGGGAATTGTTTATGTGGTAGACTTTTCTTTCAGATTCAGACATTTGCCTTTAACAAAAACTTATGTTATGTATATGCTAGGCATGTGCCTCTATATTTAGAGAAGCCTAGATATTAAACAGCCCAGACAATGTCACAAATTTCTTCAATGACATTCCATTAAAGGTCAATAAGTTAGGTAAAAATTTGTTATGTGATAAATAGAGATGATTAAGTAAAAGTGCTACTTATGTCAAAATGGAAACTTAGATGTGTTACAAAAATGTCATCATGATTGTCATGCTACAATATTATATATGGCTTTTGATTTCAAATTTTTCTGTGTAAAACTGTTGTCTCTTAACATTCTACAAGTATTCAACTACTAGAACATCCATGGTTGGTAGAAAATAATGGTTCCACCTTATATTTCAAGGTGTTTGATATTCAGATAAAATTATAATATTAAGATCACTGCTCCCATTACAATATAATGTCATTAAACATCTCTTCTGGATGTTCAACACTTGAGGTTTGGAGACCAAAAACTAGAAAGATCGATGGACTGGGAAGACAGCCAATATTTTGACACCGGCCGTCTGAGATCAATGAGCACCCAGGACATAAGGAAACATCTGCTATGACATACTACAACTCAGTGAGTTCCCAGTTGTCTCACCAAGATTATTGGACCACAGAGGATGGAGATCAACTGTGTATAGTATGCCTAAGGAGAGTCACTAGGAGAGAAAAGTCTCCCAAACTTTCACAGAAAGTAACTTGGTCAAGCAATGGCTGTGACTCATACAAATGGCTGACACTGACAGAAGAACTAAGAGGTGCTGAACATAGTTCCAAGGTAAATCCTGAGGAGACTTAACTGACCTTGATAGATAGCAAAAGACTGATTAATATAGGTCTAATCTTAACTTGGTCTAAAAGATCCAGCAGAAAAGTATAATGACAGTAATGCCATGAAACATGAAACAATGCCGTAGTAATATGTTAGGTATAAAAGAAACTCAGATCACTATTGCCAGCTACACTGGTAATTGATTACTGTTATGGATTAATGGCTGTATAGAGTTAAATTGCTAAATGCAGTGACCTCAAATCCTTGGACTGGGAATCTTTATCTGAAATTAGTAAATTCACCCAGAATGCAAAGGACTAAAGAATGAGAAGGTCTTCTTTAGACTCCTCCAAACATAGTTCCTCCAACTTTAACTTACTATCCATTGCTTGCAAGTACAAAACAGAAACTGGGGAGATGTGGGGAGCGGCTGAAGCTGGAGATCAATCACACACATGGGGTTAAGCAAGGTCGGCAGGAGAACACAGAGTGCCTGAGGCAAGCCACATGAACAAGCTGTTTCAGCTCCAAGAACACAAGCTGCCAGAGGCAAGCCAGGCAAACCAGCTGTTAGACAGAGGGGTTTCAGTTAACATCAACCTCCCAAGTCTATAAATTGCTGTGTTGCAGTAAATGGGTGGCCGTTTCTCTGCCACAAGAAGAGGAGCCTCTACCTGATCTCACCTTTGT
This sequence comes from Cuniculus paca, assembly GCA_004365215.1. NCBI lineage: Eukaryota > Metazoa > Chordata > Mammalia > Rodentia > Cuniculidae > Cuniculus > Cuniculus paca. Next base: position 76,500 of record RJWT010000090.1, read on the forward strand.
GCATCATGACTCTTGTTTTTCTTAATTCTCCACCACCTCTCCTCCAGAGTTTCAAGAGCTGTGCAGATGCAGCAACTATGAATGCATATGGTGTTAAAGAATAGGAGCTGGTTCATAAAAGAATAAAACTCATAATATTTATGGTGTGAGGTTAATCTTATGTGTGTAGACCTGATAGCTATTAAGATAGTAATACAAGAAATGCAAATTGTAAGGAAGTTAGTCAGAGTATCTTGTCAAATATTTGACTTTTAGTTTATTAAAAATAAATTTTGGAATGAATGCAGTTTGCTAAGATCAACATCGTCAAAATATTGCCATTTCAAAATTCACTACAAAGCATATATTTACTAAACTTTCCAAAGTTAAAGTGAAACAATTATATAAAATATATGCAAATAAAAATAAAGAGATAATTTAATGATTATATGCAATCCACTTTCAACCTTACGTTACTATTCTGGTTTAAGTCCCTAGAATTGACTTTTCTTTTTGTTACTGTCCAAGGGCACAGGGCTCTCATTGGAATTTATGCCCGTGATGCCCCATAATTCCCAGAAGTAATAATGAAAAAATAAATCACTTTACTTCACAATGTGCCTATGAAGCTTTTGTATTGATGCTTAAATCAAATTAAAGTTAGGTCACAGAGATACCTGACTCTCTCAGCATTAAAAGAAAAGTGCAAGGTATATTGAAAAAGACTGCAAACATTTAATATTATTAGGACTTCATGAAATAGATCTAGCATTTAATGGCAACTCCCAATCATTTTCTCAGACCATAAGCCTCTATGGTAATAATGTTGATTTTTCACTCTGGGAAGTCAGCTGATTTAACATTAATGTCTACTTACTCTCATGATTTATTTTTAGGTTTAAATGAAGCTCCTGAAATGTGTGTGACCTGTCTATCATTGATTAAAAACCGTTTCCTTTTGTTACTAGCATAGTATTGCAATGAATCAGCAAACTAATTCATTCAAAGAAAAAAACAGAATTACTCTAAATCTATCCAGGCCTTTTCTATAAAACAGTCCTTGGATTAGTAATATGTGAATACGAACCGTAACCTTTATTCGTCAAGGATTGTGGCCATGTCATGTTCCTAACTTATTCAGAACATTCTTGATGATGATGGAAACAAGTTAAAAGTAGGTATCTGCCAAAAGAAACTTAAGTTGAGCGCACTGAGCATTCTAGAAGTCAAAACAGCTTCCATGAGTTTATAAAAGAAATACATCAGCTAAGGAAAGAAACCAAAAAAGATCATGGGTTTAAAGTGAGTAATAAGCTTCCCTACCAAAAGAACCATATTACTTGACAAAATCTAGGAAATGTCTCATGGATGGATTTCCGCTCCCACTGGTAACTACAAACCTTCCATTATGGAAGTGTTGTTTATTCAGAGAATATATGCAAAAGTGCAACTACTGGAAATCAATCAATCATGCCATTACTTCTTATAAATGTCCTAAGAATTAAATGATAGATCAGCACTCAGATTGAGATTGGGTATGCTTTCAATTTTCAAAAAAAAAAACACATGAACAATAAAAAAGTCCTGAGTTATAACCATGCTTAGGCAAGGACTAGCTATGTAGCTTTTGATCCCAGCACTGATCTAAGCCTCACTTTTCTCCATACCAGTAGAAAGAATGCACTACTTGATTTAAAATTATCTTTCAACAACAGGATGATAAATCTCATAGTATAATTGCTCCTCTTCATTGCCTCACAACAATAATAAAATTAAATATTGGCAATAATCAAATTAAATATTAACCCAACATCACACATACATTAACAAACAAAACAACATGCAGACACCAGTGAAACACTTGCAGACATGGGATCCAGATTACAAGGCTCATTCGTAAAAAGAATGTAGGACATGCTCCCAATTTCTCGTTGGATGACTATACCACACTAAAATTTAAGAAATGGAATTTTGCTGCTAATTGCTTTTAGTGAAGACTGCTTATGAAATTTGTATAGCATCTATAACCCAGCTTAGTTGATGTGCTTAGTAAAAATATAAATGTTAGAAATTATTCATATATTTTATTTAGTATGACAATATCTTCTAAGAGAAGTATTGGAAGTTATTGTCCATAAACTACTCTAAAAATTTTGTCTTTTTAACTAACCCAAGAGATTGCAACAAAAAAATATATATATTTCCAGTAAGCAAAGAATTACTGGGGGCTAACTTCATAAGACAAATGCTGTAAAGATCCTCATTCACTTATAAATACAGAAAGGTGATTAAGGACACTGATCTGCAAGCATAATTACCCAATTTATAACCTTGGCTCCCTCACATCCCAGAATGTACAACCAACTTTGGATGTGGATACTCATCTTTTCTGTGCCTCAGTGTCTGCAGTAATAAAAGGAAGAATAAAATGATGTTACTTCAGATAGGTAGGCATTGGCATAGATTTGAAATTTAGTAATGATATACTAGTATGGATTTATTTTCATTTTATGGCCCATATACTGTAATTAAGTTCTGTGTTAAACTCCTTAGGGTACCAAGAAAAAACATGCAGACTTGGGCAACTTAAACACAAAAGCTTGTTTTTCATAATTCGCAAAGCTAAGAAATCTAGATCACATTGCCTAAATTGTTTCTGGTGATTGCTTTATTTCTAGCTTGTAGGCAACTATCTTCTTGCTATACCTATGTGTGTGTGTGTGTGTGTGTGTGTGTGTGTATGTGTGTGAGAGAGAGAGAGAGGGAGAGAGTTTGTTGCTCTGTTGTTTTATCCTCTTTTTATGATGCATTAGGACATTTGACCTTAAACCTCACAAATTATCTATCTCCAAATACAACCACAATGGCCTCACGGCTTCAAAAGACACAATGTAGTCCATACAACTTCTTAATTTTTTTTATCATGGATATTATTTTTATTATAATCACATTTTAATTATGTCTAGGTGACTATGTCATCAAAATACTTTACTGCAATAAATCTCACTTTTTAGTTTTATAGGTCCTACAGGATTGTCTTATATAGTTTTCTTCTGCGTTGAAAAGGAACCCATATATTAATATATATATAGGTCTATAAAATACATATTATACATTTAAATATATTTTTGTTTAACTAGATCACAATATCTGTTTAACCAACATTTTCCAAACCTGTTTCTAATTTAATTTTGACTAAATACCTGTGAATCATCTTCAATTCAATTTAATGCGATTTAAGATAAAATTTAAGCTTGTTTTACATGCTATTCTAAAGTAGAAACAAAGTTTAGACAAACGCTAATGCAAGTTTGTTTGATTTTTGTCACCCAAAAGCACACTTTCCCAATCTCCCTGTGAACTTCTAAGTCAGATGCTTTTAATATGAACAGCTTTCATGCAACTCCTCGTCCAGGGGTCTCAATTGTTTTCTACTGGCACAGTCACTCCTACTGTTTAGAGACTGGAACCTTAACATCTGTATGACCACAGAACAGTGTCCAATACAGTGATTTACAGGCTGCGTGGGTATTTTTTTTTTTATGTTTCTTGATCAGCTCTGTTTTATTGTAATCTAAACATACACTGACCATCCCAGGATGCACATAGATAATCCTTCTATGTCAATCACTGTGCTTTGATAATCTCTTGAGCTGTGTTATATTTAGGAAAATGTAGTTGTGGTATCTTTGGAGATTTCTGGCTTCCTTCAGGCATGGTCATGTCTGATTAGCTTAGCAGTGAGATTTATTTGTCATGTATGCAAGAGTGGAGGTCTAAAACTTGGACAAATACAAAGCTCACCACGTTCACATGGAACAGTTTCTTGAAACAGTTCATTTTAATAGAAGTTTATTGAACAATAGACATTCAATTCAAACAATTGTTTTCATCTCCTTCCAAATATGACGCACATACCTATATTTCTTCTCATTTTAAAGTAAGAAATTTTTTTCCATGCCAATTACCTTAATCTTCTGTGAGTCAGGAATAAGTGAAAATATTGATATTTAGTTTGCAAAATTTAATTCAAAGAAATGCCAAATATGAAAATTTGGTATTTTTAAATCTTTAAATTGAAAATTTTATATCATTCATATAAGGGTTAAGTAAAATCAGTCAGTAAAGAAGGACATGAAGAAATGAGATGATCAGAAAATTTAGGAGGATAAATGAGGACTAAGATTTTGGCTGTGAAACCCTCATGATAAAAATATTAACTGCCTTTAATTATCTGCCTGAGATGTGCCAAGCACTCTGCTAGGCTGTAGTAGATAATATTTCTAGTGTTTATAATGTGCATTGTTATTAACAGGCTTTGTTCCTTCCCCTTTCCTGAGCGGGTTGAGTTAATAAAAGCTTGGGTGACTTGCCCAAGGCTAGCTCGCAGATTTGACTCAGATGGATGTTTTCTTTTTCCAATGCCAATTTTCTTTTTAAGCATTGTGCCACCCCCCAAATGACAATGGGACAGCAAAAAGGCTCATATTTCTTTTTCACACATAAGTGGGACAGAAGGAAAAATTAAAAAAAATAAATAGCAGGAAGATAGTTTTGAGATGTTATTTTTTTTTGCAAATGTCAATATAGCATTGTAAAAACTTACCAAGAGAAGAAACACCACATCACATTAAGTTTATTCCACATTTGATGACGAATGTAACATATGCCTTCTTAAATAACAACAAAAAAATAATACCACAATATAGTGACATATATCTCATGCATTGTTGATGCTACAAATTTGCTACATTAGGTTTAAAAAATATTTTTGGTATGAACCAGTAAAATAAAAGAGGAATCATAGAAAAACCATGCATCCATTCTTAGAGAACCAAAATTCTACATGAGGAACATGTACAAGACACTTTATAACCATATTATTTTAATGTATAATTTTACATATATTTATAGAAATATAAAATGCTATTGTATGTTCATTTAGTCTACTTTGTTGTAAATACATACACATGTATATAGGTAAATATTTAAAGGTATGTATGTAGTATAGATTAATATCAAAACTCACTGTGTATAAAGTTAAATCATAAAATGTATCCAGATTATAGCTGTAATTGCATAAATTTTAAAACTAGTAAAAATGATGTCATGCTTTGTTATATGCCTACGTGATAAAATTACGAAGACACAAAAGAAAAAGGTTAATGCATATTTATGATTAACGGTAATCACAGAAATGGGTCAGGTTCACAAATTCTGTGAAAAGGTGCAATGGAAGCATCCAAGAAAACGTTTTATTTTACATTTGTTTTCATTTTCTAATCTTGGTTAGACTGTCATCCTTAAAGTTTCATCTACAAATATTATACCTAGCATTCTGATGCACAGTGCATCCTAGTACTGTATACATAAACCATAAATTAGTATTTGGAGTTGTTAGAGACACCTAAATTACGTGCTTGGACTAACCACAGTTACACATTACTTTACTTGGATAAGTGCTTGTCAATTTCTTATTCATTTAGAAATGTTCTTTGCACACAAAACCATATGTACACGTTTGCAAGGAAATAATTAGAAAGAATGTAATTGCTACAGGGGTTTAGAAGTTAGGAAAGAAATGTGCTGCTCATTATGCACTGTGCTATCTCTGCTGGGGCGGTTTGAGTCTGTTACCCACGTTCATCTTGTGTATTCCAGCCACTAGAGAGAGACGTGCGAGATGATCTGGGGTAATGAAGCATCACTCCCTGCATGCTACCCATCACGGAGACACTTGTACAACATCAATATCAGAAGCCACTGAGCAGGGAGATGGCAGGTTCTTATCCATCACCACAAGTGGGTTTACAAGCAGAAATAGTACGAGCACGAGTCTATTTGAATGAGAATCTTTACAGTGTAAGGGAAATGTTTCCTTATAAACACAAGTGGATATAGGTGTTCTATAATACCCATCCTTTATGTTTTCATTGTTACTATAGCCATTAATATTATTGTCAATAGCAGTAAATTTTCATGTTTATGTAAGAAAAATCTCTCTGAAGTAGAAATTTAAAAGGCATCTTCTTCCAAATATAAGTAGGGGAACTTTAAACAGCAAAAGCCTTCTATTAGTCAGCTTTCCCACAGATGGGGCAAAATAACAGACACATGCAAATTTAAGAAGGAAAAGACTTTATTGGCTCATGGTTACAGCAGTTTCAGCCCATGGTTGACTGACTCCAAGGTAGATGGGTATGGCGCTACAACTGTGCTCATTTCATGGCCCAGGAAGCCAAGCACAGGGAACTCAAGAGTTCAGAAAAGAAAGTGACAGGTCATACCCCTGCAACCCACTCAGATATGCCCAAAAGTATGCTTTAGTGATCTGTCAAGCCAATCACTGTGACAATCAAGATTAACTGTCACAGATTCCAAACTGACAGTTTTATTTTCTAAGTTGACTTAAGTTTTTTGGTACAATTCAGGTATACAAAATGATCACATTCATTATTGGGAATTTGTGTCTGAAAGGAAGGAAGGAAAAGAAAAACATCGGAAAAGAAGGATAAAATGAAAATAGAGCTTTGTGAATGGGAGGGGAAAGTGGTTTGAAAGGAGGGGACAAGAATGGAATAAAAAGGAGGAATTAGGATTCACAATGGACAATAGTTTTTAAGGATATTAAAGGAATACTTTAAAACATTCATCTCACTGTAAAAAAAGAACATGATGATTAGCTCACATCTTTCAGGTCTCAACTTAAACAGCACCTTCTTAGCCTTCCTGAAGTATGTTATCCATAATTATTAGCTGCATCCTCTCTCCCAAAATCTCACTATTCTATAAACCTTCCCTGGCTACTGTTCTATTTAAAGTATCAGATAACTGAGCAGGTACCAGGTTCCATGTGGGGCTAATGAAGATATTCTATAACTGAATAGAAGACAGATGCACAATTCTATATGAAAGCTATTGCTATTGAATTCCGTGAATTATGTCTCAATAAGCTGCTAAAATTAAAAAAATGGTAATGAAGGAGAAAATATTTTCAGTGCTCAATTCCAGGTTCTGAGTATGGTAAAGGCACTCTCTGATTCCAACCTGTAAGCATAGGAATTCTAAGCCAAAATCAATTAGAACTATAAGGTGAAAGCAGATACAGTCTAAAAATGGCAGATGGAAAAAACAGGCTCTGAATGACTGTTGAATAACTCTAGGATGTAGTTCATTCATACTGTGAGCCTGAAATGGAGAAAGATTAAAGTGTAAAATATGGCCAAGGTAATGAAGACAGGATACAGCAGGCATTCTGAGTCAAGAAGGTAGCAGTGTAGGAATACTGTAAGGACTTACAGAGTTGATAAATGAATTCATTATGGAAATGATCTCCTGCACTGCAGCTATGAGATAATAACAATAACGTACAACTACAGAGCACAATGGTAATCAACACCAATGTTTTTCAGAGTTAAAATTACATATGGTTTATTTAAAAGGCACTCTCTTTCTTGACTTTCCTTACCCTAGTGTTATCAAAGAGTAAATGAAGTATATTGTAAGAAGCATCAGTCAAACTGGATTTTATACTCTAAACCTAAGACTTAAATGATGGGACAGTATTTTTAATAATTTCATGTCAGATCAGTCTCTTCGGAATAAATGATTCTCTAAACCATCTCGTGCCTTTCAACTTTCTCTTGGTTTATTATTTTCTTGGTTCATATTGCCCTTGTACCCTAAATACATTAAAATGTACTGAAAATTAAATTCCTTTACATTTAATTTTTTATAATTTATGTCACTTACATAGGTGATATTGAGTATAGGATTTTACAAACAAAAATTAGAAGAAAATCTCATGTTTTTATTTTTTTTATTTAGTCAAATTATTTGTGTAAAATGGGCAAACACTCTTCCAAAGGACACATCTGCAAAAAAAATTAAATAAGCTACTCGAGTGGGAAAATAGGTCTGAGGAGGTCAGATAGTAACATACCTAGTGAAAAATTTGAATCTCCTTGAGAACTAGCTATAAAGCTCTATATGTAGAAGGATTGAGACTGATTATATCATGGTAGAAAAAGCAATGGGAAGAGTCAAATAGTTATACGTTCAATTAAAAAAAAAAACTACTCCATTGAGATTTTAGGGGGGAAGCACTCAGTATATTACAAGGTAGTAACTTTCTACAAAGCCAAAAGCCTTCAGCAAATAAACTTTCATGAAAGGCATGGGAAATGATCTTAGGGGTAGAATATGATCAGATTGATAGTCCATTTCCAATATCCTGGATATAAACAGCATTGTCATAATCATCATCATTCTTTCCACCATTTTTCCACACACCAATTCGCAAATCCATATACACTTATTATCAAGGTCACCTTGCCATAGTTCATGACTTTAAATAAATCCTAAATGGAGTCCTTAATATTTTCATCCTTGAGTCCTTCATTAAGTCACAGATTTAGAGTTATCCATCTTTTTAAGATCCTCAATTAGGTGGAAAACACAAATTTCAAAATTATGTTCTTGACTGTGCTCTACATTCAAACAACTTTGTTCTTTTGAAGGCTCACAGTGCAGAAATCGCTTAATATGAAAACTAGTTGCTTCATATTTTTCCTTCCAAATGTCAAAATGGTTACCTCTGCAGCCCTGTTAGTTGTACTTTGTATTGACATGTCCCGAATCTCACGCCATGCCACATTAACCCCTGTGCACCCAGTGTCATCCCCGACTGAGATTGAGCAAGGCTCCCCTTCCAAAACGACCCACTTGTAATGCAGCTGACTGCTGTCCTTGCTCCACAAAGCCGCTGGAGCCAGGAAAACTGTTTAAAAATGCAAATTAGATCTTGTCAGAAGTCTGCTTCAAATTGTCCTGTAGCTTCCTGTAATAGACCCTGTGGATAAAATGCAAAGTCTCTATCACGCTCTCGGTGACTCACTTTGGATATGCTATTTCATTCCAATACTGCTTTTTGTACAACATGCTGTAATCGTTTCCAAATAAATTTATCATGTTCCAAATAAATGCATACATGCATACATCTATATAAAATAACTCCTGGACACTACTATTTTCATGACTTGAAATATGATTGATATATAGTTTCTAAATTTTATTTGCCTCCCATACCAGTCAAACTCCAGACTATAATATTCAATTATTAATAGGCAATTGTTCTTGAAGACTTTAATAATTTAACTCACTCTCATCTCTCTTAGTCTTGCCAAAAAATCCTTGCCATATTTACTAGAACCAGCATTAACCCATGTGTTTGGTAGAATGTAACAAAGTAAACCTTATATTTAAGTCATAAGTCAGGAATTCACTCAAACCCAAGAGAATTAAGGATATAGGTGTCAAATATATATATATATATATCCACAGAAGTCATATGTACAATTGTCATAACTGGAAACAATGTATTAATAGAAAGTTGAATAAATATATTTTTATTGTTAAATAATAAGTTATTATACTGGAATGAAAAAATGAAAGAATTTCAAGGTAATATAGCTGGTAATAATAATATAGCTGGTAATGAAACTAACAGAGAAAAGGAAATGTACTTAAGATTTACAAGGAACTGAAAAACAGGACAAGAAACAGAATCAGAAGAACAGTTGTACTTGAAAGAGGCAAGATACAAGAGTTGATGGGCTAAGGGCCTGAAGGTGACTTCATGGATGGATCAGCTCACATCACAAACTGAAGGCTGACTACATAATGTCTGCTTATGTAACAATAAGGATTCACTTAGAATTCATCCAATTATTGTGTTAAAATAAAACCTCAAAATTATTTAATGCCAAAAAAAATTAAAAAAAACTTTCAAGTTACAGAAATCACTGACTATTCTTGTAAGACACGATTTGACATCACTCCTGGAGTCCTCCATGGCTTTAGTTAATTACTACAGGTACATGAATTTTTATTACTCTATTATTCACAGTGTTATGATTTAGCTAGTCCACATTTTTAAACTAATTTGATTGGAAATATTTCTATGATGACATTTATCACCAACAAAAGAGTTATAATTTTAAATGTATTCCTAATGCTTTTTAATAGAATTTCTTAAACTGTAGACTCTAATCCATTCAAAATAAAGTTTAAAATTGAGGAAGAAAGAAAATAGTAATTTGAGCATGAAGAGTAGTGATAATTTGAGTAAACAAAAGAAAACACGTTCAATTTTTTGCCTAATATCTCTATGAAGTACGATGACTTTTGGGTTGTAAAGAAAGAAAAAATACTGATTAAATTCAAATTAGAAGACATTACATTTCTTATAAGTCAGGGGAAAAAAAAAACTAAATTAGATGACAAGAAGGAAAGTTAATGTTTCTTTAAATTTAGCCTCACGCCTAAGCAACTGAAAGTACACCCAACTTCTTTGACTAAAATTTAAATCTGATCATTTAACTTGTAACTAAATGATGGAGAAATTTGTTGGCAAAGTATTTTAGGTATCATACCAGTTCTACTATTTCACTGTTATCACAACAATAACAAGTTAACACGAAATAGTTACTTCAATACTACAATTTAATTATCTTGTAGTTCTGGGATATAGGGAAAAAAACAACATAGATCACATTTGGCTAAAGTCAAGATGTTAGCAGGCCTGCATTCCTTTCTGGAATGTCCAAGGGAGAGTTATATTTCTCACCTATTTCTTCTGGAGGTCACCTTCATTCTTTGGCTTGTGACTCCTTTTTCCATTTTCAAATCCAGCAGTGGTGCATCTCCAAATATTCTTTAGTATTCACATTTTCATGAGGATGAGAAGTATTTACTGCTTTTAAGGAGTAACATAAATATGTAGGACCTAATTAAATAATCCAGAATGATGTCCACAGAGGGGTCTTTAAACACATCATGAAATATCTCATTACAGAGTACTGTGAAATATTCACAGGTTCTAAAGATTAAGATGTGGAAATATTGTTTTTCTGCCCACAACTCCCACGAACTTTGAAGTGTCTGTCACCTAACTGATAATGGACATAGTCGTGCACACACAAGGCTAACATAGAGGGTGGACATGTTGGCTGAAGATATAAACTAAGAAATACCCAAGCAACATGTTATTTAAAATCTCAAACCTTAATCTCAGCACCAATGAAGAAAATGTAGACAGACAGTGGAAGAGGAAAAAGGTCTGAGTCAAGGCACATGGAGAGGTGGGGATAGGAGGGAGAGCACTAGAGACCAGACAGCTCAGAAAATGAGTGGATGTGAAATCACAGAGATGCGATGGCAAGGAAACGAAGGCCAAAATGAGAGTGGCGTAAGCGGTCAAATGTTCCCAAAGCCTCACTCTTGCACATAGTCAGCGACCGTGGTAGCCTTAAAAGAGCAGTTACTACAGAGTAGAGAGAAGAAAACTGATTACATGTGATTTTAAAAACTGAGAGGAGAAGAAGTGAAATTAATCAGTATAAACTACTCTGTTTCTAAAAGTGTTTTATTATGTGGCTAAAAAAATATTAAGTGGAAGATGACAGTAAATGATTTATTTTATCTTATCATTTTGTTTTGTGAATAATGAATAATGGCCCGGAGCATCCTAGTGGAACCCTCAAGCATGCAGGGAAGACATAATTTGAGAAGTGAATGTTTGGAACAATATCCTTGTCTTTGTGAGAGTGCTGGGTTTTGAAGGTAGGTAATAGGGTCATATATAGATGAAAGGTGAGAGAATTCACCTCTGGTAATAAGAGACGCAACAGAGTGTTTGGATACAGATGGTGATACGTGAGTAGATTTGTCTTCCCGTCCTACTGGGTTAATGACATGAAAGAGGTCAGCAAAGGAACCATCTGAGGATGAGAACAGAGAGTGAGGAGGTGAACGTTTCAAGAATGGAGATGCTGTGAAGAAATTGCCAAGGTGAGAAGGAAACTCCATGGAATTGTTCATTTCCAGGCAGCGCTAGGCACCCACCTAAAGGTCAATAAACTGCATAAGTCATGTGGAGACACAGAGCTCATTTGTATTCAAGCATTTCACATATGTGGATATTTTAGTCCATACTAAGTCTGATTTATGCTTGAAATTTAAAATCCTTCTGAAAGATCTTACCTTATCTTAAAGTACGATTAGGATTAGTTAGCAAGAACCCAAGTGTCAACATAATTTATTCAGTTTTCCACCATATTTGAAAGAACTGAGAGCTTAAAGGGCAACAAAAACAAGAGCAGTAACACACACCTGGGTTAACAGAAGACTAACTAGGGTATGTATGGAAGTTATACAAAATCTTTTTAATTTCTAAAATAATAAATTGAGCTTGACATGACTGGGTCAGGAACATAGGGAGTTTGTGCACAGCCTGTGTAACTTAGGGGCTCAGCAAGATCCTACCTCAAAATATAAAATAAAAATGGGCTGTGGGTGTAGCTCTCTATGAAGGTTCTGGTTTGAATTCTCAGTACCCAAAAAGAAGTAATAGATTGAGTTTTCCTATTTTCATACAAGTTGAAATTTGATTAAAGAAAAACTTCCAAAGAATTACAGAATTTGAACTGAAAGGTAGAGCTGGGAGCACTTAGTGAAGCCTTCCATTTAAAACAGGAAACTATGACTCTGAAAGAAAGAACATGGAATTAGAAAGAGCAGGTTCAACTCTAGCCTTGCTCTTTGGCTTATACCCTGAGGAGGGGTGGTCTCTAATTTTCCATATTATTTGTCTCCAGTAGTTTCTGTGGTATATTTTCAAGTAAATAAATAAATGAAAAATCCTGAATCTCCATAGGATATCAAAGAGCCTCAATTATTTTCTTGATGTTGAATTTAGAGGATTAATTGCTCAAGGTTTTTTTTTTCTTTTTTCTTTGAGCCTCTTTATATTAGAGAATAAAGAAGGTGTTTTTGAAGAGGCTACACATACATATGTAAATGACACATAGCAACAAAAAGCATCTTAGAATTTTGCTAGGGTAGGAGACCACTCTATCAGCCACCAGATGGTTATCTATGCCCCTGCTTATCTATGGATTAATAAAGAATGAGAAAGACTTTGCTATTTGGGTTCATTTGTACTTCCCTTATATTTGCATCCTTGAACTAGATGTTTTGAAACACTGATGCAGAACAAAGGCAACATATTTGTCTATGCATCTGATTTTAGTGTACAACTTTAATGGAAAAAGTTCATATTCTCTTCTGTAGTAAGAGCATCGTAGAGTGTTGATATATTATAGATGTCTTTTTAAAGTCAATTGAATTTACAAGTCTCACTAAAAGAGAGCATGATCAGAAGTCCACCACAGTAAAAACAAGTTTTCCTATACTGAAAACACATAAAGCATTTGTCACCAATCTTTCATTTTAGCTTACACTTGTCTTGGAGGTAATGCAAAGGCAGCAAGTAGGCTAATCCCAACTGGTCACAATCTCTGAGAAAGAAGACATCCTCCCATATAAGAAGAAAATTACCATGTCTCAGGAGTTCTATTGAATCTTTATTGCTCAGCCCCTTAATAAAACTACTTCCTTGCTCTGTCGCGATCTGCTGAATGAGTCAGAGTCAGAGATAAACTAAAAAAATTCTTGTGAGGTAGCAAAAGTGAGAACAGCTTTTCTCCATAAATTAGGTACATTTCAGTGGAGGAAATTGTCTTCCATCACACTATTATTTTCTCAAAAGTAAAGGCTTGTACGGCTGATATATTTCACATTCTTCATTTAGAGTTCAACAGTTCAAATTTATCTCTATTAGTAAAGCCATCAATTGAGTTAACAAGTGAATTTATCTAACTGTTTTAGTATCCAGTGGGACAATTTTCAGGTTATGACTTGCAATTAAAACATCAGTACGAATAAAAATGGCATGACAGATTTAATCAAAGATCTAAATCTGTTTAATTTTCTGTGTCTATTATGAAACATATTTTTCTCCATATACTGAGTGGGACAAAATTCGGTACCCTTTTAATTGTACTGTTTGAAGAGAAAGCTTGATCGTTTTCCCACATGAAAATACATGAAGAAAAGATATTTGAACCTAGGACTTCTTTCAAATACACTCGTGCACTTTATTAACTTAGAGAAATGACCTACATCTCAAACCTAGTTAGTGTATGTGAAATTATTTGTGGCATATAGCGTTGTATAAAAAAACCACTTAGCATAATAGATAACACCATGACAGCATGAAGTTTATCTAGTGTTAATAAAATGAAATTTTTAGTAAGGGAAAAGTTCTAGATGGATTTGGTAGTTCTTGGTTTGAACCCCAAAACAAGGACAGAAGTACATGTTATGCATAGACATACTTAACTTTTCATAATTTCAAAATTAAACAAGTCATTGATTGAAAGAAACACAAAATACTTCTGTGCACTTCAATACTATGTGGATTTTTATGAAATGCTAAAATTTTGTACAGCATGGTTTATCATATTCTTTAACTTTTTCATTTGTCTACCTGCACACAGACAGATACATGTTCACACACTGCTACTCCGCATATACATGTGTACATACAGTGTATACCACACAGACACAATTATTTAGAACTACCAAAATTTAAATTGCAGATGTCATTTCTATTCTTAAATACTTCAGCCAATCTTTTAAGCATAGAGTTATTATTTTATATAAACACAATGTAAATATGAAAAATAGAAAACTCAACATTTCACTTATCATCTAAGTCACAATCAATATGGAAGTTTTATCACTTGTTCCAATAATATTTTTCATATCTACCTCCAGCTGGAAATGACCGAATTCAATGTAAATGTGAAGAAAAAAATGCTTTAGAATTAAAGGAATTTACACTTTATTTCCTTTCGTTCTTTAAAGGCAATGATTCAAATTGTGTGAGGATTTTACATTCCAAGATGTTCCATGAATGCCCACAACTGCAGACAGTATTAAACCCTGTCTACACTTCCCTTTTACATACATACCTATGATGTAATAATGGATAAACTAGGCATAGTATGAGATTAATGACAATAATAAGAATAAACTATAATAATTATAAGAATATACTCTAAGAAAAATTATTTTTATTCATGAATTAATTATCTTTTGGAATTCTCCACTTAGTACTTTTGGATCTTAGTTGGCTGTAGTTAACCAAAACTGTAGAAATTGAAATCATAGTGTTTTCTAAAACACTGAAAAGCATACCGATCTTTAAAACTCATTTTGCAGCCACTGACACCAAAACTGAATAAACAAAGCAAGCACATATTTATGCACAAATTCACATAAATTCCAAGCCAAAAACATGCTCAAAACATATTGTGGAAAACTGCTGTATTTCAAGATTGCTTTAACTGCAGAGGTTGGATTAGATCCAACCACTTATTATAATGCATTGGCAGTTAAATTATAGAGCAGGATGTACACTAAGTCAGAAATTCACACCCCTCACTATATTAAAATTTCCACCTGTTTTCTTATTTGGAGATTGATACTTGAATGGCAGTAATAATTACTTTTAATTTTCTCTCACCAAACTATGTTAGTGATTACACATATTTGCTATAGTACATATTGACGGGTTAGTCCTAGCACCATCTGTGAAGATAGTAGAAGTTCTAAGATAATACTGCATTTACAGTGGAAAGATCATGTTAAATATAAGAACAACAACAACAACAAAAATACTACAACCATTTTTTCTAACTAAAAGTACAGGAGAGAATTATTCTCCTTTTATTTCCAATATTTCTTTATGAATTTTATGTATTTTTAAACATGTTTTGTACTTCATTTATTCAAGGATTTAAATACAAATTATTAATTTATACATTTTAAAAATAGGGGTTTTAGTTAGCATCAATAATTTGTACTGATCTCCAAAAAATTAGAGTTGATACTGATGCAGTAATCACCCCTTCAGGTTCATTGATTATATATACTGTGCTTTTCCCTAGACCAATGCAAACAAATAAAAACAACCAACTAGAAGTTTCATTACCTGAAGGAGTTAAAAAGTCTGATTTGTGCAATAGTCTAAATTCTTTGCAATTATATCTCTGTACATCTTGTAATAGAATTTGGATTTCTGCTTCCCAGTAGAGCTTGATTCTTCTAATGTGCAATTAGAGGAACCAAAGAAACCTTGTTTGTACAAATAGAAAGCTAATGAGATAGTACAATCAATGAGGATACGTGATCATTTCAAAGCTACAACCACAGAGTCCTCTATCACTTAATCTAATTCTTAACAAAGAATTAGCTTTAGCCAAGTGAATATCCTGAAAGAAATTAGCTCCTCTCTTGTTTGCCTTTATATGATCTGGCTTGAATGCAAGAACCTCATTATCATATCTATCCCTCCTTTAAAAATCATCCACATTATTTTCTTAAAATATTTTTATCAGGTGTCAGTCCATTTAGCATCTCTCCTATGCACGATGTTTACAAAATTCCCAAATGAACATATTCTTTCTGCTTGCAGAAAGTAGGTTTTAGAAAATTTGTAGTTCATTGCCAACTATTCAATAGTGTTTTTAAAATTTAAAATATTTAAGAAATATTTTGTTCCCAAATACGCCCTAGATATTGACTTAAGATATTTAAATAATTCTTAGAATTCGTGTAACACTTTTCTTTAGAGACTAAGAAATCTAAATATATAATTAGTCCATACTGCCATTTATGGAAGGAGAGTAGGTAAAATTTACTCATTCCTGCAGCCACAGGCTGCCACCCCCCACCCGAATATCTCTCCCTAACTTTTAATTACGGTTGTTAGCAAATTGCTTCTATTTATAAAAGTAAAATAGGAACGTTTCAAAGAAGATATTTATGAAGAAATATTAATGCACAGAGAAAGAATGAACCATAATACATTTCTTTGGTTTAGGAATGATTTTCTTTAGTTGAGTCATGAGAGTGAATAAAAAGCTGAAAAACACACTGGAAATAGAGATGCACACATCTGCGAGT
Organism: Cuniculus paca; assembly: GCA_004365215.1. Taxonomy (NCBI): domain Eukaryota; kingdom Metazoa; phylum Chordata; class Mammalia; order Rodentia; family Cuniculidae; genus Cuniculus; species Cuniculus paca. The sequence continues at coordinate 93,351 of RJWT010000090.1, forward strand.
AGCAGAGGACGATGTCAAGGAGGACGGCACTGATTCCCACCAAGGAACTTCAGAATTGTCCAGATTGCTCATTCTTCTGCTTTGAAAAATTAGACACTATCTTTCAAATATTTAAACTTATGTTTAAGAGATGCTAAAAGTTGATCATATAGAAGAATGAAATAGAATAGCGTCCACTAGAGACTGGGAAGGAAGGTTGTGATGAGCGGAAACTTAATAAGAGACACTAAAACATAACTAGGAATCTTTTCTCTAGCACAACAGTTTAATGATTGAGTAAAATAATCTATGGAACATTGCAAAATGACTACAAAAGAACAGCACAAAGGTCCCAACCCACAAAACTGATTAATGTTTGAAGAGACAAAAATGTTTATTAGCTGATTTAATTATTACACATTGCACGCACGTATCAAATTACCGTAAGGCTCTCCATAAAAATATACAAATATTATGTCTCAATAAAACTTTTTAATAAAATGAGACAGATACTAAACCATATCTTGTCTTCTTTACCTTAAAAGAGATTGTAATTTGCATTCGAAAGAACCAGTGCTTTGGGGAATAAAGATATTAAATACCAAAGTCTAGGTGAGGTTCACAGCAAGAAAGTGGAGTAAAGCTCCCTAGAAAACTTCATGTTAAAGGAAATATGTAGAAGCAGAAAAAAGTCAGATGGCGTTCAGTCATAATGGGAGATGTAACAGAGAGAAAATATACAAAACAAATGGAATGCAGACGTCCACACCATTGCATTATCTTATCCAAAGAAACAACAAAATATTATAGCTAACTTTGTTTAAAAACACACTGCCAAAAAGGAGAGAAATAAACTAAATTCTCTGATTTATAATAATACTTCATTTGAACAGCAATGGTGTTATAGTGAGGATAAAAACAGGCTGCTTGAATGCTGCCAATTAGTAGTAAGCCTTACAGAAGGTTTGATGAAAGTTGTTGTCAGCTGTTCTGTTCCCTGAAGATGTAATTCTGGCACAGGCTTCCATGCTTCTTTTTTTTGTTTTTTGTTTTTTTGCTGAAAAGTGTTTGCTAATACATTACAAGTGGCTTGCTGGGCAGAGAAGGGAAAACAGTTCTTATTGCTGCCAAATATTTATACAATTATAACAACATAGTCACTCTTCTCCATTGGTGAGAACACACATACTCCAAAACTCTTGCAAGGTCAGGGAAAACAACTACAACAACTGCAAAAACTTGCTTTTCCTCTAAATTATAACATTTGCAGTCTCCTCTTTCATTAATAAATAACCTGAGATGTATATTAACTACCTTAAGTTATTTCCACCCAAAGTTCAAGTTTTTACTGTGAATATGGATAGAGAAGTTGTAAATACAGAAAAAAAGTTCTGTGCATATCTTTGTACATTTATACTTTAAATTAATGATGAACTGGAGATTTCAAACATAAAAACTAATAGCATGTTCAAGTTCTGAAAGCCAGTTGAAAGACACAAGAAAAGCAAGAGAAGCACCTGTTGTTTCTCAGAGACTCATCCATACCATAGACAGCTTTCATTCAAACCTTCCATCTCAGGAATGAAAATCTCACCTATTTTTCCTAAAAATCACTTGAGTAGTAGTTTTTTTGCCTTTATTTTAGAGTTGAGACAATTAGTTTTTATAATTATTGAACATCAGGGCTTTCAGCTAGTGGTGATGAAAAACTGCTTATGTCCTAAAATCTCACATATTATTACTTTTTGCAGTTTAATATTTTATAATTTTGAAATTTAAACATTCTATGTGTTGCCTCAGGCTGGTAAAAGGAATGGAAAACAATTCGTATTATTTAAAACAAATTATCTTCATAAATAAAACTACTTATCTTTAAAATGAGTTCAGTGCTTTATAGAATAGGCATTGTAATAATGCTTCATCTAATTTTCATAACCATTACTGCTTTAAAATATTCAGAAAACGACATTTTATTACTTGTTTTATTGTAATAAAAACATTAAAACTTTCTTTGAACTTTACTGTGTAGTTCTCTTAAAGTCCTAACTTCATTTGTGCAGAGTTTTGAATCCTACATAATAAGCTATGTTATAAGATATATTGTAGTTTTAACTAAGTAAAGAAATTAATATATAAAACTAAGTAAATACCAAAAAAATGCCCAAATAATTTGTACAATTTCTCACCATCAAATCAAATTTGAGAAGAGAGAAACAGAAAGAGAGAGTAAATGGAGAATTAAAAATACATTTAAAACATACATACTACATTATTCCATACATGTAAAAGGTTATTAAAAGACAAATGGCATTTCACTTGAAGCTTTTGACTTTAAGAATGACTCATTAAAGGTTGGGGATCTAGCTCAGCGGTCTAAGCACCTGCCTGGCAAGCACAAGGTCGTGAGTTCAATCCCCAGTGCCACAAAAAAAAAAAAAAAAAAAAAAGAATAACTCATTATAGCAAATTTCCAAACTTTAAAATAAATTTTATCACATTAACTTTTGTGTGTGTTAAGTTTTAGCTATATAATATTTTGCAAGTGACATAATTATATAAAACCACAAACTTATTAAGCAATTTTGGTCAAATGTCAGTCTTTTTTTTACTACTTTTTCTTGTGCACTTTTCATAATCTTTTTTATATTTATGTTTTGAAGTCATACAAAATATCTGGTCTTAAATATCATCACTTTTTAAAACAAAGAGGAAAAATTATAGCACACAAATCCATTTTCAATAGATTGATCAATATATATTAAAGCAATGCAAAAGTCATTAAATTTTAAATATTTATTGGATTGTTAAACTTCAATAGTAAATGGTGAGTTTTGAATTTATTTAATAAATCTAGCATACACAGAGTAATTTCAGTTGCTCATAATCATTACTGCCTGTTTCTTAGGAATAGCTTTTATCAATAAAATATTTCATGATAATAATAATAATTTCTATTATTAGTGTTTACTGGATTCTTCACAGGCATTCTCTTTAACCACCATAAAAAGTAGTTATCCTCAATCTAAATCTGAGAACAGTTATGGGTTAAGTAATTTGTCCAAGGTTATATAAGCAGGTTTCAAACTCAGGTAATTCAATTAACATTCTAGTCCCAATACTATGAATTTAATAAGAATGTTTTAGACTACGTTAAATTGGATTTTATTTCAATATAACTAAATATCTATATGACCTGGAAATATAACTCAAAGAGCAATATTTTAGAATTTAAAATCTTTCAATGAAACTATGTATCATAATACAGAATTTCTTTAAGACGATCAGTCTGTTTCCCACATTACTCAAACATTTAGAGCTCTGAACTCATCAAAAGGACACTTCTGTGTCTTCTCAATGCCATCTATGGACTGCATATGTTGGCTCTGTCTAGCTTTTCATTGGGTTGGCAATTGGTTTAGGTGAAAATTCTATATACTAAAGTACAGAAGAAGAATTTAACAGACACATTTGAAAGCAAAAATTTAGAAAAATTGGGAGTGTAAGGAGAAAGGAAAGCAAGCAAATATATTCAGACAAGGCAAACTGAAGAAGTAATAATGCAAAGAAAGAACTAAGAAGCCTCACAGTTGTTTGGGTTGTATACATGGTTTTATATTTCAATCCATAAACTCAAATAAAAGAAGAATCAACAAAGGTTGGACCTTCTTTTGATATGCTTGAGTTTATATCTGATGACGCATGAGGAATTAGCCTTTTGTTGAATGCATATAGAAATCAAGAAAACACAGAAAAATGATGAGATCCTAGTTTTACTTTGAAACCAGAGAAATTCAATTCGTGATTATATTAAATTTTGCATAAAAGAATAAGGAGTAATATTATTAACTACTCATT
>RJWT010000091.1:0-53322 GCA_004365215.1 Cuniculus paca
TATATCTATAAATTGTTGTAAGACCTTGTGCAAGTCACAAAACTCATCCATTCTCATATGTAAAGTGTGAGTGTTGGATTACATGGTTTTAAAGATTCTTTCCAGTGATAAAACTTGAGGATTCTAAAGTAAGAAAGAGTAATTACCCCTTTCTCTTGTTTTGGTAAAAACTTGCTTTCTTCTGATCTATGTCTATGTGGTTTGCATTGGGTATTAGGTTTTTGGGTTGAAGAAGTCACATAGCACATATTCAGGTGATTTTTCCTTGCATATATGGGAAAGTAATAGGAACAATTTTGCATTGGTTAACACATCAATGTATCTTCCCAAAGTACTCTTATGCTTAGATAAAACACAATCCTTTTGGCATGGGTGCAGCTTCTTTATCCTCCCACAAGACCTGCACCCATGCTCGTGCGAGTTTATTTGATTGGGTTATTTACAGACTGGCTATTTCTTCTCCTTCAATTTGTTTATAAAGTCCCCGATAAGCATAAAGCTTCAAAAACAAAAGCAAACAAATAAAACAAAACAGCCCTGTTTGAATAATTTACTTCAGTTAAAGCAGTATAAGAAAACATCCTAATGCTCAGGGAAAAAAGCCTTTAAAAATACCCTGGTAGCTTAGAAAAGACTAAATAAAATGTTGTACCAATGATAGCTTCCTATGTTGGTATTGTTTTTCATTTTTAAAAAAACACTACATATTGAGTTTACAGTCTGGTGTGCAGACATGGCTATTTTTCCAGATTGCTGTCAGGCCAACACATCCTCAAAGCTAACAAGGCCCAGTGTCTGCAGAGCTAGTTTTATGCAGACAAAAGATCAACATAGAACATCCAATAACTGAGCTTACATCATACCCTGATCAGGCAGGCTGGATGCGTATGACATCCTCTTAGGTACAGAACACTACATCTCTGCCCTGCTGTTTTGTAGTTTAATTTTTTTTCACCTAAAATGCTCTTTTATTCCACTCTTTACTTTCAAAGCTATCTGGACATACCTAGTTTAAGCCTCATTTCCAAGAAGCAACTCAGTTTGGCCCAACTTGGGATCCACTGATAATTTTCATGAATTCCAAGTGATAATTATTTCTTGTAATAACTTGAGTCACTGAGATCACATATCTAGGAAGTGTTCAGAGACCATGAGCCATGAGAAAAATCGGCAAGGGTTGTGAGGTTTCTTGTAAAAGGAAAAATGCTAGTTTTAAGATCAGGTCCGATGTAGAAGTTGTGGTATATTGGCGGAGAGCTGCATTCTTGTACAGAAAAGTTGCAGCCTTGTGCTGAAGTGATTGTTTAGAATGGTCTGACTTCTTTTTTTTTAATAAAGAAAAGAAGTACTATTTTTTAAAAGAAGGGGTTAAGGCGTTAGATATAGCACTATACAGTATCATATAAAGTTTGACTTTTAATTATAAAGGGAAAAGTGTCAAGATTATAGTAAGAGGAATATGGCGTTCAGCTAAAATAGGTACAGACAGACATATGTGTGTTGAATTTCAATTTTTCCCCTTCTAAGTCCTTCAATTAGTGTCCCTCTCAGTCTGACCATCCTGTCACACATTATCACAAACTCTGAAATATGCCCAGACAGGCTTAAGTGAAGGGCCACGAAATATCCTGCTGGTAGAAGATGGGAGGAAGCTCAGAAATGCTGGATGCTGTTATATATGTATACAATTTTATTTATGTGTATATTTATACAACAATATATACAAACATATACATTTGTATGATGTTTGGCAACCTCACTCATGGTATTCCTGTAAAGTAGGCATGTGGTAAACATAATTAGCCCATTAAACAGATGGTAGGGCTCTGGCATATCTCACCATATTCTAAAATGGTGGAGCTGTGAGTAGGAATTGAAGAGAGAAAGTGCAGTTTGATATGTGGCTAACTGCAAATCTCTGTGAATTGCTACATTCCTAAAGACAATCTGGGTAGGCTACATTTGGCCGGGAACTGGGGATAGTTTGGGAAGCTTTAAAAATACACAAGGGGACAACTTTTCACATTCATTCAGATATAGTATCTTCATTTTTACTTACTAGAGAGATTTTTTGAAAAACAGCTTTTTATCTTTAATCATCTGTGTTCCAAGCAAACTTCCAAATTGCTGAGCAGATTAAAAAAAACACAACAAAACTTACGTGCCAAGTTGAAACACTGGGTAAATGTTATTTCTTTTACATTGTCCTAAGAACACACACTATTAGAAAGAACAAAGTTGAAGATATGTTTGGTACTATAAACACATAGCTGTCATTATAGCACAGTCATTTGGACTCCATATGTCCAAAAGCACACAAGACATAACTTTATCTGGCTAGATTACATGGCCACAACGCTGCTGTCCATGACACAACTGGCTTCAGAGATCCTGCAAATTAAATATTGTAGCCCTTTTTCCTTGCCAATTGAAATATGATCTAGGAGAAGTGGGACGGTTACTAAAATTAAGACTTGAATTTACAAGTGTATTTGAACTGACTCTAAGAAGACACGAAACATCAATACATCTGGAGAATAGAACTTCCAATTGACTGTTCTTTACCATCTGGTCTCAAGAACATTTTCTGCTTGGAAGTTGCATAAGCAATGAAAAAACACACAAACAACTTCCTGTACCATGTTTTTGGTCACTTATAATGACGCATTAACAAAGTAAATCAGCTAAATATGAGCAACTTTGCCTTATTCCAGATGACAACATACATTATATAACTAAGATCAATGAAAAAGAACATCTTTATTTTAAGACAGCTGGACTTAAAACAAAGTATTCAAGAATAAATAGCCTTCCAAGGTGTTTATCCTGAGTAATTTTAGCTATATTGACTTACAGTGTGACTACAAAATCCTTAATTTCTTCCAAATTAAAAAAAAGACCAAAATTCTTAATTTTTTCCAAATTAAGAAAAGACCAAAATAAATAAACAAATAAACAAAGCTATACTGAGGCACAAAATGTTCCATATATATATATATATATATATATATATATATTCTACAGTTTTGAAATAGATACCCTTTTATACATATCCCAGTTTTTGTTTTTGTTTTTTGCGGCACTGGGGATTGAACTCACGACCTTGCGTTTGCCAGGCAGGCGCTTAGGCTGCTGAGCTAGATCCCCAGCCCCTACATACCCCAGTTTTTAGAGTACGCTGATCTAATTTAGTTTTGTTATCATGATACAGGGTCACCTTGTGACTATTGTGCTCCTATTCATTGCTCCTTTTTTGCAGAAATACATTTTTCTCATTTCTCCTGAGAATCAGCCTTCTCTCTTACCACCCGATCTAACGACCATATACTTAAACTATATTGGGCCCACTGCTCACTGCCATAGCTAACTGGTGTCACTGTGTTTCAGGGTCATCTTTCAAACTTCTATGCTAAGTGTATTTTCTAATCTGTTTTAGATTGGAAAATGAGATATATGAGAGTGACAGACACATTACTGCTTGAAAGCAGGTTTGGTTGGAGGCTTGGGGAATACTCATTTGGACACTTGAAGGTCTTGATTTCTTTCTCAGAGTAGTAATTCAGAGGTCTAAACTGCCAGAATCAGACTTTGAGGTGTGATTGTGTAACACGAAATGAGACATTTATGCACTTTTATTGCAAGGATTTTCATTTTAAAAGGGATTGCCGAGAAATCCATTCTTAATTCTTTTCCTCGATAGGTCACTGATTCCTTGTGGTTTAGTTTCTTGGTTTCTTTCTTCAGGCAGCGTAACTAACATGACAACACTGAGAAGCAAAAGTGTGTTTTTTAGGATAATGTGAGAGAGTTTTGGCAATTAACTTTATCACTGGAACTTCTGTTTTGCAAAAGTATGTGGTAGACAAATTAAAAAATTTCTCTAGACTTTTATTTTTTCCCCTACACTTTGAATAGGACTCTGGCTTTACTGGACACTGAGAGACCATAAAAAAATTTTGTGAAGCTATTTATATTGAGTGTTCAGAGAAGTAACATCTGATTATCTTTTCTCCCATTCCCTCAAAGGGGAAATTGGCATAATTCACAATCTGTGATAATTAGGATAAGAGGTCATATTGAAATTTACCTTTTCTAGGCAAACTAATACAAAATGTGAAAGGATTACAGAAGTGAGGAAGAGGAAGGAAACTAACTTTCAGAAAGGAAAATTTCTTTAAATATTTTAAAATTCACATATCTGATAAGCTGGTGATAGTACTTACTTGTTTGGAGTTAATGCTCAAGAAATTGTACTTGTTAACACTTTGAAATATCAGTTCAGACTACCTAATGATATTCCACGATTCATACTTTCAGCTAATTCAGAACAGTTGTCTCTTTTCCAGTTGGTCCAAACTGGTGAGGTTCTAGAAAATAAACACTTTTAGCTTCACAGAGTTATATTGTACTTATTTATTTGTTGATTTCTGTAACTTGCCTTTATGGTAAACAATATTATGAAAGGATGAGGCCTACCTTTTTATGGATTATTTTTGGATAAACAGTTCGCGAGAACTGTCAATTTTAACAGCAGCCAAGGTTTCTGCAGACTAAAGCAGAAGTTCAGACATAAACTGTTCTACCACTTTCCCACAACTCAGATATTAAAAGATTCTGAGAACATGGTTAATGAGTTCTGAAATTCCGTCATAGCATCACTAATCTTTTAGAAATCTTAGAACCTTACCTGCCGTTTCCAGAGTTGTGAGAGGACTCTGATGAAATTAGAACCAGTCCTCGGGCACTCCCTTCCTTTTTGCTATTTATTTATTTAGTAAAAGTACTGAAACAATTGAAAGACTGTATGTTTTTAAATTCCACAGAAGACTAATGATTGAATAATTTTCTCACATATCTGTTTGCACTTTCGCAGTCTGGTTGCATTGATTTGTGTCTCATAAGTAGACATTTCCTTTGTTGGTCACAAATCAATGCTATAGAACAAACCTGCCAGCACACTCCCTACACAAATTTTCTTGCAGATTAAAAACAAAGCACAATATACATTTTTCCTTTAAAACTTAATTACATTTGTTGGTAAGATATCAAACAAAAAGAATCCTTGAGAGTTAAAAGTGCTTGAGCTAAGGAGCTCCTCCGAAGCTGGTCTCTACTTCTTTCACGTTGCCTGCAGCAGACACTACCAGTGCGAGAGCAGCGCTCCTCTCTCTGCCCAAAGCCCCGTGTGCCCTTAACCCAGTTAAGGCCCCCGGCTTCGTCCACCCCAGGCTGCTTAAGCCAGCACACTGTGATGTCACAGGCAGATAAGATTTCATGGCAGGGAAAAAACAAAAGGCAGAAAAGGCTGACTGTATTCTGCTTTCATTCAAATTTTCTAAGAGAGGGCAAAGTGGGGTGATTTTTTTTTTTCCTGAGAGAAAAAGGCACAAGCTTTCTCATGTGAATGAGAAAACTCAGTTCTGAAGCTAACCTGGTGCTTCTACCCCAAGTGGATAAGCATGAATAAAGCAGCACAAAGAAATACTATCATCAATCAGAATGCTCTTGCCTACACTAAGCTACAGGTGGAAAGCAAGCAGGCACGATTTGATTTACTTAGATTAAAAGAGCAATTTTCTATCCTCTTTTCTCCTTTTAAAAATAGCCAATCGATTTTGGCCTAGCTATTGCTGACTACACCGGGTCCATTTTAATACACCACTGATTAAATGGCACGTGCATGGCTGAAGGCACCACAACGCAACAAGCAGAAGCTGCAGGAAGACTGAAGGCAAGGGCTCCAAAACGCCCACAAGTCTACGCTCCTTTGGTGCCCCACGAAGCCCGCAAGTACTCAACACTCACCAGTGGATACTGATAATACATTTCAGGTTGGAACCGGCTGAAACTAATTGTAGGAGTCTGTAGCCTACAATTCATTTAGCTATTCTGACCTTAAGAATTAAAGAAAAAAACAAAACAAAGCAAACAAAACAAAACAAAAACAAAGTTCTTCGATTTTTGTATTTAAACACTGGTGGGGGAAATACTGTGTCCTAAATTGCAATGACATATAAAATGAAGGTGTGCCTCAGAGACCAGCCTATTTAATTAGCACTATAACAAAGTGAAATTGTCATAAGTTACAGAGTCAGAGTCATCTACCAAAAGGAGATCGAGTCATTTAAAGGCCTTGTTTGGTGAAGTTGTGGGAAAAACAGAGAAAATAATGAACTTTTATAGGGTGACTATATTTTGGGATTCACCAGACAGCCCACAGAGAAATGAACATAAAATATCTCTACCAGTTCTGACAAATAACCATCTTGATTACTGTAAGAAAATACAACCTTAAACAAAGTCAATGTGGACGGAGAAATAAACTAGGGAAGAACTTTATCAGAACTATTTTAGATCCAAAATCCACAGGTAATTCTTCAGGAGAAAGGCAAAAGTTTATCCCACAAGTAAGGCTATCATCAAGCAGTGTATCGTAGGACCTGGGAATTGGGTCTGAGAACTAGTGAACCCCATTTAAAAAAAATGATTCTAATTTTTTTTTCCCGTTCATTTACTTGGCACTCTTTGCTTCCCCTTCTTCATGTTCTTCTCTTCCATTACTATTTCCTTAATTTGCATCCTGGTCTTAATGGGGGTAGAACTGTATGTAGAGGTACTATTAAGATAAGAACTTTCAGGAAGAAAGATTTAATGAAGGATTTAGGAGTTTTGGAGGAAGCACAGGAAATGAAGGAGAAATGAGAAAAATTAAATACTGTATCAGAATCAGCGCCGGGGCTGTAGAAGAAGAGCTTCTGAGAGACACAGATGGTCTGCATTCCCCAGAACAAAAACAAACAGGAAGTAATAGGGCCAGAGCTCCCTCTCCCTTCACACCTCCCTCCAGTGTAAATTGGGAAAAGAAAATACAAACTCGAAATGTGTACATCAAAAAGTTTTCCTTCATACACTCTAAAGTGATCAAAGTAAAAGAAACAAGGTCTAGCAGGTAAATACCCAAATGAGATCACACTGCGGGGGTGGAGAAGTTAAAGATTAAACGTGCATGGCAGGGGATTTAGCTCAGCGGCACAAGCGCCTGCCTGGCAAGCACAAAGTCATGAGTTCGATCCCCGGTACCAAAATAAAATAAACTTAAAAAAAAAATTTTAAACATGCACAGTTTGGAGGAAAATCAGGCTCTGAAGCTCAGGAGTGATGAAAGTAGCAGACAGATGGCTGATCTGTGGCCTGGAGGAGAGCAAAGGTTTCGGGATTTGTATTGAGCTGCCATTTTATGGAGGACAGAGCATGCATAGGGTGGAGGGCCAGGCTCACCGGGAGGCACCTACATTAATTAAGAGTTTCAATTTGTGTAATAACGTGCTCTTAAGACATTTAGAAAAAATGCAGCTGGAATGGATGGCTATTTAAGGGTTAAAAGCAAACTAAGAGCTCTTTCGTTCCCACAGCTGAATGCTGTAGTACCTAGAGCAGCAAGCATGCACATGTAACACACCAAAAATAAGTAAAAAAAAAAACGGGGTGCAGGACCGTAGAGGAGGTGCATAACACGCCAGTCATATCCCTTCTAAGGCTTCTGGCAGGGTAATCACCAGTCAAACCAGAGACTTAGAGTAAGCCATCAACAGAGATGACCCCCAGGTTCCCTCTGATTCCAGGCAGCAATGAGGACAGTTTTCATATTCCAAAACTAATTGGACAGTAAGCAGTATCTGTCAGAATAAAGGGGTGGGAGTAGAGGATGGAAATAAAAGGGGAAAAAAAGTGTCCTTGTTGAAAGTTTTAAATTACAGGCTCAGTAAAAATTGGCATTCCACCACATCCGGTCTAGTTACCAAATGGAAAAATAGGGTCATTAACATGTTTATTTGAATTACATTAGTGCTTCTCTTTCATATTTAATTTATTCTGTTAGGAAAAAAGAAAAAGAAAAAAAGAAAAAAGAAAAAAAACCCACCAGGTCTGCGCCCCAGTGAAAGGCAGGAGTGTAAATGGATCAGGGAGCTAAAATGCAAGGAACCTCACCAATTATCTACCTTGCAAAGGCTTTTCATAACTTCCTAGATCATTCAGGGAGTCTTCCCTTCAGGAGGAAGGGGAGAATACAAAAAGACATGTGGTATTGATGCCAAAAAGTTCATTAAAATAATATGGAAGTGCATTTGAATTATGGAGTGGGAGGATTATTTTAATATGAAAAGGAAGTTCAGAAAAAGAAGAAAAGATCAGGATAAATGACCTTTTTTGGACTGGATGTCCAGACACAAGGTTGGTGCCGGGCTTATTGAACATTCTCCACATGACACGGAGGTTGTGGATACAGGGAAATCTTTGCGTTATTAGTATTCTGGGTACTAAAAGGCTGAGTCTGTAGGATGATCTCATGAGCCTTACTGTCATCCAGAACAGGTCAGATCAACTTAGGTATAAGCAAGTATAATACAATGCATTTTGGGAAAATGAATGAAGGTGTATTTTTAGGATAATAGTTGGAAATGACTTCATTATCTGCATGGTGGCTTCAAGGAAGGACATAAGATTAGTAGCAAAAAACCAGTCTCTGCTGTACAATTTACAGCTGCACTTGAACAAGTAATTGAATCAGTTTTCCTCATCCATAAAATGGGACCATGAACAATTCCCACAGAGTTGTGAGGATCAAGTGAGACATTCTATGTAATAAAAGTGTTCCACAAAATCCTGTACAAATGTAAGATATTTATTTTCTGAAGATGTAGGTGCCAGGTTCAGCTGAATGTGCCAAAGATCTTCATAAGCAAGACTGAAACAAAGCAGAAAATGTCTTGACAAAGTCCAAGATCTCCTGTCTCAGTGCTGACTGTTGTATCATTCACTACCTGAAAGGATTTCTCACTGGGATGTTGACCTGGGGTTCACAGATTGCCTCTGCAGTAGGTTGCCACCCACTCAGAATGAGTCACTTGAAGTTCAAATATGACTTATTAGCTAGAGATGCTAATATGGAGGCAAGCAGTTTGGGGCTCTTTCATCAGAATTCTGCTGCACCGTCAAAATGGCAGCCCAGCCTCTACTGTAACGCAGGGCAGCCAGCCCAGCCTGGGCTTGGGTCTGCGCACTCCAGTGCTCCAAGTCCAAGCTCCAGTTGTAATGGAACAAGCTGTCTAACAGCACTGTCCCACACCTCGTTTTTAAGCTCTGCAGAATGAGGAAAAATTTCAGTCTCGTACTTTTCCTTAAGGCAAGTTTTTTGCTTTGCTACAGACAAAATCATGTTTTTTGTTACGCTTCTCCCTCTATGGTCCAGTTTGTTGAATATTTTGCCAGCTGTCTCTAAGCTGAACCTTGGCTCTGATACAATTGCATTCACATTAAGATCAGTCTGTTTTGAGCCCAGCACATACTTAGAATGTAATTTTGACAGAGAAAGGGGAGAGTTAAATCACAACAACTCTAGCAGATGATAATCACAACACATGTGTGGGATACAGTTTCTGGATAGAGTAGTCCAAAAAAATAAATAAATAAATAAAAAAGAATGAGAGTAACTTCAGAATCAATTAAACTAGTCATGATATAAGATGAAGATTTCTATTTATAATGATCAAATCCAGGCAGGGATATGATAAATGCCTACAAAGAAATGAAAGGCCTGGGAAAGTGAAGATGGATTTCCTTATCATATTTTAGTATAAATAAATTACAAGTTATCTTATTACTCCTTTAAAAAAAGCAAACAAACAAACAAAAAAACTAGCTGGACTTGGTTGCACATGCCTGTAATCCCAGAACTTGGAAGGCTGAACCAAGAGGACTACTGTGGGTTCAAGGCCAGTCTAGGCTACATAGTAAGTTCAAGACCAGCCTAACTAGCGAGATCCTGTCTCAAAAACAAAACAAAGCAGAACAAAACAAAACAAAACACCCCCACCCAAAAAACAAAGCAAAGAATTACTTTACATAGTAGGGAGTAAACTTACAAAATTCATTAAAGGTCAGTGACAGAAACAGTATAAAAAACGTTAACTGAATTCATGGATAATAAATCCATAGAAATTAGGGTGTCTGGAGGAAAACAACTTATAATTCTTGCAGTTAGCAACAAGGACAATTGTGTCTCACATAATACTTTCCTGGTCCTGTGGCCAGGGGCCCAACCCAGTGGGGATTTTCTGATAGCCATATGCTCACAAGAGAGGGGCCAACTGTAGTATTGATGCTAGGCATGCTTGGGTTAGAAGGTCCACAAATTCTCAAACCTACAGCCATTCATATTGTGCAATCTAAGTCATGTCCTGACATTCCTTCTCTGAGGTAATTTTAACATTTTTTCTTCTTTCATTCTTATTCTTTTTTCTTTCTTTTTCTTTTTCTTTGGTCTTTTTGAGATAGGGTTTCACTATGCAGCTCAGGCTGGCCTTGAACTCACTGTGTAGCCCAGGCTGGCCTTGAACTCAGAGCAACCCTCTCGCTTCAGCCTCCTGAGCGCTGGGATTATAGGTGTGCACCACCACACTTCTCTGAGGTAATGATCTCCATGATACAACTGACAGAAATGGGGGTAGGGAAGAAAAGTAAATTACCAAAGGTCACAAAACTGCTAAGTGGCAGACCTTGGACCTGAACTCAGGATTATCTGCTTCCAAAACCATGCTACCACAACTGCTGCTCTTTTTGCTAGTGGTCTGATACACTAACAGTTGAAGACCAAGTCAGCCTGCAGAAGCGTATTCTTCATTTCTCTTGGTGTCTTAACTGTGTGTGCTATAGCTTCTTGCTGGCAAGCCAAACGAACATCTATAACTTTACATTAAAGATGCTTACAGTTAGCTGGGTGTGATGGCTCACGCCTGTAATCCCAGCACTCGGGAGGCTGAGACAGGCGGATCGTTGTGAGTTCGAGACCAGCCTGGGCTACAAAGTGAGCTCAAGGCCAGCCTGAACGGCATAGTGAGACCCTGTCTCAAAAATACCAGGGCTGGGGATCTAGCTCAGTGGCCTAAGTGCCTGCCTGGCAAACACAAGGTTGTGAGTTCAATCCCCGGTGCTGCAAAAAAAAAAAAAAAAGAAGATGCTTACAGTTCTCATTAAAAGGGGGCAGAAAGCAAGCAGATAAATTGAAGGTAAAATGTATATGGTTAGGGATATATAACATTATGGAGTACTAGAGTTTTGCAGACTGTAATGTATATAATAGCAACTCTTTTTTTTCTATCCACTAGAGTCATTCTTAATTTTCTAATCTGAAAGCATATATTTTAATAAATGTAACATCTAAGTGGTGAATAAATATGAAGTTCATGTCATGTCTAATGTGGAGTGGGTTGTCAAAATGAAATGAAAAACATGGGAATATGATGGTGGGGAGAAGCCTGATGAGAAGAGGAACAATTACAGAAAAATCCAGAGTTTACTTTTCTAGACTTTGATTGATTTAATTCTAATGAGTTTAGTTTCATTATATTTTGAAGAAAATTTAAATTCAGTTTTAGGTGATTGTGTAATGCAAAAAAGATGCTAACTTAAAGGCTGTGATAATGTATTAGGAACTTGTCCCTCATAACAAAAAAAAAACCTTTCAAGATTATTTGTAAGCTAGAATAGCTTATCAAATACCTTTTTAATAATTTCTATCACTGTAAAATGGGACTTTTTTTTTTTTTTTTGCGGCACTAGGCATTGAACTCGCGACCTCGCGCTTGCCAGGCAGGTGCTCAGGCCACTGAACTAAATCCCCAGCCCTGGGGCTGGTTATTTTTTATCCATTCAGAATTATTGTACATGTTTACAAGTAAGTGGGAGCTATGAGTATGTTTTAAAATTCAGTTCAAAGTAATTCATAAAATTTTTTATCCAGGGATCTCTCCCCTTTCTATTGTGTATTAGTGCAAACTTTTCTTTTTCTCAAGGTTTTAGCCACAGATATAATGAGTTTCTATTTCTCTTGTTGAAAACTTACAGCTTTCACAAATATTCCCTTGGAAATAGGACACTTAGTATCTATCACTGACCAATGAAAAGAATCAATATGGTTTGATATCATGAAGACAGGACTGAAAGAATTCTATAAGTAGAAATTATTGTATTATTTAAGAACACATCCTACACAAAAACTGCAAACATAGCCTGGGATGTGGCATTGTTGGATTTGGCAAAAACTATACCATTGCTTAACTGAACTAAAGGGAATGATCAATGCCAAAGAAGAAAGAAGATCACAGTGTTAGGGATGATTGTCTAGACCCAGAGAAGAAATTCTCAATGGTGAGGCATATCTTGGCTAGAATACATTACAGAGTGATGACCAGCAGCTTTGAGCTCTGGTTCTGGCTCCTGGCCCAAATTAAGTGTGTTGTATGGGGAAAAAATAACTAAACTGTCTAGTTCTAAATGTCTTCATCTGTAAAGTGAAGGACTTTTTAAAATCTAATGTTCTGATTTTGTGGGTCTTGTCTGGCTGGTTAACTTGGTTAGAACATGGGTTTAATTTGGTTAACATCTTATATTTGGTTTTCATAAAATCAGATGACCAGCATAGTGCTTTGTCCAGAGTACCTGTTTAACAAATATTGTTTCCAATGAATAAGTGTCTGGGGGAGAGAAAAGTTTTATTTTATAGGCAAAGGTGCTACTTTAGGTTAAAATGGAGAGCTGCCCAAAGAGACCAGAGGGCTTAGTATCAACGCATATGAGCCCCTGGCAAAACATGGTTCTTACTCACATTGAGGCCAAGGCATTGCTATAACTAGTTGTGTCTCAAGAATAGTTTGACTCTCTCAAATCAGCTGACGGTGCTGCTCCCAGTATGCTTTTCCAAAGAGACAATTCTCAGTGAACTCCCTGAGTTTAAGATTGTACAAATAGCTAATCAAATCCTCACAATATTCAGCTGGGATATGGAAATTAAAGGTTTTTTTCTTCTTCATTTTTCACAGGGGAAAAGACAAGTTGTCTTCTGCACTCATCCAAACTCCTAGTGGGGTGGGAGACAACTTAACCAGTACTCTAGCTTCAGTTACTCCCTCTGTAAAACATGAGATAGAACTATGTATTGGATACAGTAATTTAGGTGACAAGCACATATAGGAATTTTGCTTCAGATAATGAGAATTATATGGTAAATAAGAATATGAACTGAAGGGACTGTGGATACAGCTCAGCTGCACAAGTGCCTGCCTGGCAACTGCAAGGTCCTGAGTTCAATTCCTGATGCCAAAAAAAAAAAAAGAATGTAAATTGGGACACTTGATAATACTACCTGTCAGTGTGGTGAGACAGCATAATTTTAATTCTATCACAATACCTTAAAAAACAAACTAAAAAGCAGAATTAGAGCCTGAAGGTAGAAACATTAGAACAAATAACTCTGGATCATAAATGTTCTCTAGCATCTTCAGTTTGCTTCCAACCTCCGGGATTTCACTTTGGTGTTGGCTGGATTGTTTTTCTCGTTCTAGATTTGGGCCATGTCTAGATGCAGAGGGTGAGAGTCAGTTAGAGAGCTGACAGAGCTCCTCTTATGGTCCACGGAACAGACCTACAGGGTCTCACATCTCCTGGTCAGCGCTGACAAGTAAACACTGGTTTCATTTTAGTAGCTCAGTCGTGCTTTCCCAGGCAGCTGTCCTCACTGCACACAATCAGTCCCTTTTTTTCACAGGGTTATAACTCAACCATCAAAATACCAAAATATGCTCTGTTCTGAAACTTGGTGTACAGAGTCCCAAGTCCCAGAATGACTGTGGTTTGCTTCCAAATTTAAGAAAATATTGAGTTTTGTAGGTTATTTATTTACTGTTTTCAAATATGTTTGAAGAGTCTTTTAAATTTTCCATAGGAAAATGTACTAAAAAAGACATGCCATTTTATTACCTTTGGTAATTCATTCTGAATTTCAGCATGCCAATGAAAGAAAAAAGAATTTATTTGTTTTATTTTCTTACCAAACACAGATGTTTTGACCACTTGGGTCCTCATCAGTGTTTAAAATATTGGTGTGTTGTAACATAATGAAATAAAGGCGTTAACTTCTTTGTTTTGTTCTTTTCAGTGATGTGCAGAATGAATTAACGAGTTCTTGTTTTTGGTCCTTGTATAACCCAAAAACTCATTTCAACTTAAACAAAGTAAGTAATTAGTTCATAATATGGCCTAATCACCTCTGGTATTTTGAAACAAACAAACACAAAAGTGGCTGTTGCACATTTGCACTTAATTACTTCCATATAAAATACACTTGTGGATTTTATTACAGGTGGCACACATTTCAAATCTAAGTTTTACATGCAACAGAGAGGCCGGGCTATTGTACTGTGTAGACTCCCACGAAGATTCTGCACTCTTCCCTGCCCTTTTCCTAAAGAAAGACTGTTTGTGAAGCCATGTAGTTTTGTTTTCTTAATTGGCAAAAGAAAGTATTTTATTAAAAAGAAAAAAAAGAACTCCAGAGAAAAAATTACTTCCTACAGAGGTACAAAGGATATTAATAAAGAAAAGCAGTATCATTTCCAGAATTTCTGCAGTATTCAGTTTTGCCCTTGGGTCTAAATAGCTCTCATTTGCACACAGGTCTTCTTGGGAGTTGCTGCTGGTGATGAGGGCAGCCTTATGAAAATCCTTCCAGATTTATATAGCCACTAGAGCAAAAAATCCTCTAGGTCTCAAATGTAAAGGGAAAGGGTCTTTTTAACAACTGTATAATCATGAGTGCTAGCCTTGGCTTAGATTTCTCCCACCTCTTCCCCTTAGGTCTTAATAATAAAAGTATGCGCCAAGGAACTTGTGATGCAAACCAAAGTACTGCACGTGATCTTAGATTTTGTTCCCCATGGGGCTGTGCACATAATGGGACCAAGCCTGGACACAGTAAGAAGAAAGTGCACACTGTGGGGTGAATGAGACGCACCTGTCCTGGGGAGGCTCACAAACCCATTTTTTATTCTTTATAAATGTGTAGGGTCACACTGTAGGTTCTGAGGTTTCTAGGCCAGTCTGACTGTCAACCCCAAAAGAAGAAAGATTGACCCTCATTAGTAAACATCCAGGTTATTTCTTTGGCATGGGCTCACTGCCCTATCAGCTGCACACCTCAAAGCTCTCTGGGTGATATCTGACATAACCATGCATTTCTAATATCCTTTGAATTTCAATGCAGAAATCTAAATGCAACTGAAAAATTTCCCAATTTGTGACAAGTTTACGGATATCATTCATTTTAGAACTAAGACCAACATTTTCCCCTGATGTTTGAGTTGGAAAAGCTTTTCTTTGAGCTTCCTGGGTCATGTAAATCCATTCAAATATACAGTTGAAACCCTTGTCAGTTGCGGACATCCACTCACTTAGTGATGTCTCACACACAAGAAGCACTCAATAAACACTAGCTTTCCAGAATGGAACTGACATTATCAGAAGGAAAAATGCAGTAAGCAGTAGAGTTCTAAATGAACTCGAATGGAGACTAATAGATCTTAAGTATATTTTTTAAAAGATCAAGCACCAAAAAAAAAAAAGTGGATTTTGATACAGCTTCCCAAGGGAAGCAGTAGAAGTTTCATTACTCAGGACGTTTTAAACTAGAATAGACAAAACATTAGTGGGGTATGTTTAAATAAAATATGCGTAGTCCGTCTGTGAATTAGTGTTTACTTTCAATATAATTGTAAGTGAAGCAACACTGTAATGGGAATTTTTCATACACAGAAAAGCTATGGCTACTATGTTTCCACATCGACCATATGTTGCACATATTGGTTGGTGTGGATGTGTATCCCTACTGCCCTCTAGTGGATGAAATGTAAGTCCTACCTGATTAGACAGTTCTAACAAGCTACTATGGGGTATATATCAATCCTTAATCACTTAGGGTAGAAAGAAAATAGCTGTGTTGATGCATTTTCCATCAAATTATAAAATTGAAGGGCATTAAAAACAACAGAGTCAAACTCTGTAATTAAGACTGCCATTTAATGTTTGTTCGCACACGGTATTCATTTCTGTGTATCCCTGCCAAAGATCCATTGTGTAATGTTGTCCTCACATGACATTAAAAACACCAGTTCCCTGGAAAATGTAAAAAAGAAACCATGCTGCCCCGAAATACATGGAGTTTACTTTTGGAAACAGAAAATTAATACAGACACAGTAAGATAATTTGAAACACAAATAATGGCTAGGAGAAACTTGAAAACCAGTACTGCTCCTTAAATCTGAGCAAGCACATTAGCAATCTATGGGTGTGCTGGCTGAAGCTCAGAAGAGGGCAGGCAAAATGGGCTTCAGAAAAGGAAGCTGATTTGAGGAATGGCTGACTAAACACACTTAGATAGCAACAGGGCAGGAAAATATGACTAAACACACATTTGGTACTTGGATTTATATTTAATACTGTCACATTCTGGTTGCTTTTCAGGTGTAGAATCCAATAAAGAAAGATGGATCTAGAGAGTTCTTTAGCATTTTGTTACTAAGACATGGGATAAATTTGAAGGTAGTTCTCTTTATACAATTTTAATTATTTTAAAGAATTTAGATTAGTAATTGTTAGTGTCACACTTTGAATATTAAATACTGTTCCTAAAATACCAAGAAGAAACAGTTGCACAATCTGTGTTGCCAAAACAGCAGATATACCATGTAGAATAAATGAAATTTGAATGGAGAGAAATGTATCCTAGGTCTGCTGACTATAGCAAGTCAATGACTCTTACTACAAATGTAGGGTAAGAAGTTGACTAATTCCTTAAGTGTCATAAATTATTGGAAACTGGTAATATTTGAGTAGATGTACACTTGAAGGGAGGAGAATTTGCAGTTGACTTGGCTCTGAGAGCTTTGGAATAAGTGATAGTTTTTACGGTCCATGGTTTGGTAAAGAAACCATGGTTTAGCAATCAAAGGTACATTCTAGAGGACCTCTTGTCAGTTTAAAAATAAGACCAACCAAGATAAAGGTACAAAGTAACAGGAAACTTCTTACTACCTGAATGATCTAGAAGAAAATCTGACCTGAAAAGTATCTTGGAAGCTTTATTTTCACCTCCATTCGATTTACTGTATGGCAATTAGCATCTCTATAGATGAATGACTGGAAGCCCCAGGAGACTTGGGGGTAAGCAATATGGGCCACAAAGAGGAAATACAGTCAATTTCCTACTTAGCACCACGGACAGAGCTGTCAGCAGAATGAAACATCCTTGCAGTTAGCCTTGGTATTAAAGAAATTGAAGAATCCAGAGTTTCATTTTAGAGATGCTGCTCATCCCCATGATTGGCAGTGGGGATGGGACTGTGTGCTGCTCTGTCCTCACAGAGCCGAACAGGACTACCTCTGAATAAAAAGGTGTCTCACCCACCCGCGCACATGGAAAAAGGAAAAGTTGGTGCAGAAGAATAATGTCTCCTTGACCTTTCTCTGTCACTTCTCTGATTTTTGAAAAAACTTACAGCACTGTAAGGAATAATACCCAGCCTTTTCGAGGACATGATGTGTCCCTGTGCATTTCAGCCTTAGGATCTCTAGGGCTTGGAGACTGGTCTGGGGCACAACTAGAGAAACAGAGTTAGTGAAACTTTCAACTTTCAAAGGAAGTCAAGAACCTCTGTCCCATTTCTTGTTATAGCAGATTGCAAATCAAATCTCCATTTACTTCTTGGTTCTGACCTTTATAAGGTGAAAATCAGTGTTCAATTCTGTAGCTGAATAACAGATTCTGGGAAATGAGAGTTCTCCCCCTCACATTTGAGCAGTGAGTAGGTCTCCTGTCCTCCTGTAGAGAACCAATTTGATGAAAGAAAGCATCTTGGCACAAATTATCTGGTATTAAATCTTACTGTCATTTGCTAAAAAATTTGAGTCAAAGCTTTTCTCATTTGATTGTTAACAAGAAATTTATCATTTTTAAAAGAGCTTGATGCCAAGGAACTTCTGGTTTTTTAAATCCATTTTTAGAGCTTTCCTTCTTTCTTTCTTTCTTTCTTTCTTTCTTTCTTTCTTTCTTTCTTTCTTTCTTTCTTTCTTTTTGTTTCTTAGGTCTTTATGTTCACAAAACAGTTAAAAGGTGAGATGACACCTAGACTTTATGCCTGCTCACTACACATGTTCGCCAAATGGTGAAGACCTCACTTTCAACCCCAGCAAGAAAAGATGAGCTCTGTCTGCCCAGCAGCCTTTCAGAGGCATTAAGGGTAAGAGAGAAGGTAAGTAATTCACTATGCGTCCCCATTTCTATAATGGGGAAGGACATCTTGATACATTTACAATACTCCTCTGGGGATATTTCATCAGTTATACCTAAACTCTAATGGACAATAATTGATTTGAACTTTCCACTTAGCACAGAGCTGTAAACAGCTTCACTGCAGACAGCTGCGATGAGCCGACGTTTTGTAAAGTGGAGAGAGATTCAGAAAACTTTTGTACTAGGTCATACCGTAGCCTAACAGCTTTTGTATCCAGGAAAGAAACAGTTTGTCCTCCTGGTTTTAATAGCTGGGCTAATAGAGTTTCAAGCCTGCAGTAGGTCTAGGTTATCTTTTGAAGGCATTGCATTTTAACCCCTCACTATTATGGTGGCTTATACCCCAGCCATAAAGATGTGCTCCTGATTTAGACATACCTAAGGACACACTGAAAAATACAACTTTCTGGATGTTAATTTCCTGGGGAAGAAAAAAAAAAGACATTAAAGTCATTTTAAGACTACTGCTGTTTTTTAATACTCTTGGTGGTTGCTGGAATATTTTTCCAGAGAAATATTCCCTACTCACCAGTGCCCTTTATCTGGTTGATGTTCCCTGCCCCTCTTACCCACCCCCCACCTTACTTTGTTTCTGGTCAAATCTTAGTGTACTCTCCCATGGAAATCCCAGACCAACCCGCTGCAAGAATTGAACTGAGCATGAGTGACACAGCTCCCTTCTGCAGTTCTCTCTCTAGCTCTGCTGAATACACTAGTGATAATGTTTAGAGGAATCTCTACTCTGTAAATCAGGTCTTCTGTCTGTCTTAGCCATTGCAGAAAAGGGTGAAGAATTAAGAGAAATGAAAGACTAATTACATTTTACCTAGACCCCTGCATTTTCTGCTCAGAATGTGGATTTCTTACCTTGTCCCATGCTTCCAGTGATTTCTTGCAATGGGATTCAAGTCTCTCCTGGTAGCCACACTTATATAATACCCAAAGGGCAGAAGTCCCCTTGGAGTTGTTGCTGCTGCTTCTCTGATATCAAAGATCTATAAAACTGAGGCTATGAAGTAGGACCTTATGTAATAATCAGTAAGAGCTTTGCAAAAGCCATTTTAGTCTGACGTGTGAGGAACACAGAGCAAGAAAGTACATTTTATAAGTATTACTCACATTATGTGAATTTCATGTGGAATATGAATTTTATGACACTTCAGATGATGAGATAATAAAAGCAAAAAACTTTTCATTGTCAGAAAATAGATTTACCCTCCACCCCAAATGTAGCTCTCTTTCTAGAAATCTACAGAGAAAGGATACAATTGGACATTCTAAAATGCATTAAAATCAAACTAAACAAAACTTGCTCCACTTTTTCCTGAAAATTGAATTCTGTAAATTAAAAAAATGTATTTGTATAGTAATACATGTTTTCACTCCATAATAATTACATTCTTTATGGGGAGTTCATACATGTACATAATAGATCTTAAATTTTTCATCCTGTTTCCATATCCTACATCTTTCGGTCTTCCATTCCCTCCATCTTTCGGTCTCCTTTTGCAAAAGATTTGTTTGCCTATTTCCTATTATCTATCTCTTATTTTGCTCTTTATTTATATTTTGGGTTTCTTATATAACAGAACCCATGCAATATTTAAGCTTGTGTGTCTATTTTTACTTAACATTATGGTTTTAAGGTGCATTCATTTTCCTACAAATAACTCAAATTTATCTTTGTTTGTGGCAGAGTAGTATTCTATTATGTATAAACACCACACTTTATTTAATCATTCATCTCCTGATGGACATATAGGCTGCTTCTAAGATTTAGCTATTATGAACTGTGCTGCTATAAACATGGGTATGCATGTGTCACTATAATCTTTAACTCTTTTGGGAAGATATCAAGAAGAGGAATAGCTGGGTGGAATGTAATTTCTGTTTTTAATTTTTTGAGGAATCTCCATACTCTATAATGGTTGTACTAGTTTACATTCCTTCCAACAGTGTAGATTCTTGACAACAAACCCAACTCTGGTTTTGGTTATTTAGGCAACTCTAAACAAAGTACTTAACTTCTTAAACTTACAGAGCCTTATCTTTTCCACTGCTTATTTGAGAAAAAATATAATATATATTTGTATTCCTATATATACAATGGGTTACACACACATCTCCAATCACCTTCATAGTACAATGAGTACTGATTGATAATTACTGATAAGTAGTGAAAGTACTTTTCACCTCTCTTGAATAGAATAGAAAATGGAAATGGCATTTTCTATCATTTGGCTTTAAGAGCCTAGTCCTAACCATTTTCTTCTAGAGGCAAATCCTTTTCCCCATTGCCAGAGGGCAACATTTTAATATTTGGTCTTTAAAATCAAATCTGGCATCTTCAAATCTGACTTGATCAATATTTAAAATTCATTTAGCTTTCAGTTAAATCGCCAGGGTTTTCTTTCAGTGTCAAGCTTCCATGAAACATTTGTTAGCCACAAAGTTTCATAAAAGGGCACTTAATGACCTTAAATTATTTTATTAAGTATCAACAGTTTAACAAGTGTTAGTTGGTAAGGCATTTATATTGCAGACAAATAATGCTGGTGTATCTAGTTAAGCCCTCATAAATTTTACTAAATTTGAAATATGACTTAAAAATAAAATGACAAGTTAACAAAGAAGAGTATAACTTAAATTTATTCCACGTTTTATATCCATCTTGGGATTCCAAATTCTATCATGAATGGAAATAAAATATGCTTAGAGAGGGTTTTGAAAAAAGGCCAAAGATCCTTCCACCCTTGCCCAAAATATTGAAAGCTAACTTGATAATGGTCATCATAAGAAGATATGTTAATAGGTATTCTTTATCTATAACTCAGATCAAACATTTTAAAGGGGGCTTAAGCATAAAGAATCTAGTTATAAAATTCTGACATACTACATGAGATGTTAAAAATACTCATATGAAATATTTGATGTCTTATTGTAAGGTTTATGAAATACATTTAATCCCCATTTGTCAATGACAATTTAAGTAAAGTGTTACTAGAATGTTGAGAGGGGAACCAAATGAGCTCTAGACTTTGATTTTTCATAAAGTTAAAAATGGACAGTAGTGCTTAACTTGAACTACTCTTTCACAAAAAAGCATATGTAGGATACAATGATCGAAACACCTCACATGCTAAATTGGCTAATTATAAATGATTGGAGCCAGTCATACACGATTGATCAGTCTTTGCAAATGGCAGAGGTCAAGGAAGCAAATCTAACACCTATAAAACAAGTAAGAGGTTCCCTGGTTTGCTTTTGGATTTATTGATTTTTTAAAAAAATTTTTTACAGTAGTCAGCTAGATGTAACCATATTATAATTGTCACATAAAAACCTTAATTCATGGACACATCTTTTAAAACAATGTATTATTCAGCAACCTTAGGTAAACATGCAATTTAGGAGTGGAAAAGATGCGCACGGAGAAAAGTAATCATAGACACAAAGCATGGTGAATTTCTGTGCCATGCACTTCACACCCTGACTCATCTCACAGGGAAACCAGAGAGGGGGAAGAACCATGTCTATTATGATAATTCACAAAGGGAGGCCATATAGATATGCATGCAAAATCTCTCTCCACCTCCCCATTTACATGCCAGAATTTCAACTCTGTGACACTGAGTCCCTTCATTTAGCCAATTAGTCTTTCCAACTCCATGTAATGCACGCCAAGAAGAAGGAGAAATAGAAGTGCTGACGTTCACTGCTTTGAAAGTTGCTATTCTAATGCCAAAGCTCCCTCTTGAGCAATTTCCAGAATGTATTAATATGTGAGCACAGCTCTACTCCTAAAGTCAGGGATTACATTATGCAGGGGAGCCCCCTTCAACATGTCACAACTGCACAGAATCTCCTTGATCCCCTACAAACAGTGGTAGTAGGATAGGTTTGAGTTTATGGTCTTTACCCAGGCAAAACCTAGGCGGTCTTCTTACTGAGTAAAGCAGCGAATTCAATATATATATAGTAAGCAAAGTGTGGTACATCTTCTAGACCATTGTATTGGCCATGTCCTTGAACTCTTGTACTGAAGAAAGCCAGTCAAGGTCTAAAGGAAACTACAAATGTTATCAGAAAATACACTATGGGAAATGTTTAGTAAAAAAATTATTTATAACAGTAAAAGACATTGCCATTATTCAACCTCAGAATTGTTTCCTCTGCTTCAAACACACTCATACTATTGTTCTTGTGATTTTCTGAAGCAATTCTGGAAGTCTTCTTTCTGAGTATCTTTATGAAGTCTGACAAAAAATAGGGTGAATGTTCTTGCTGAGTGCCATCCAACAGAAAGGCAAGTTCACAAAAACATTAATGGGTGTCCCCATCCATCTATTCCTAGGCTCTGGGATATGAGATTTCAGACTCTTCTCCAAAGTCCAAATGATTGAAAGGTAAATATTTTTAATCAATTCAGGATATTGAGCCACTTACGACAGTGCAATTAAAGACACAAAAAGGGATGTCCAGAACTGCTTCAGAAAGTGGCAAGAACACTGGGATAAGTATTATACTGGGGAATATTTTGAGAGAGATTAATGGCACTGTGTATTTTACTCTAATAAATTGTTTTTTAATGTAAACATATGCTATATTTATCACACCTTGTAATTTCTCAATTTAAGTTAGAGTGACAAATTCTTTAGTTTCTGTCCCCCTTTTCTTTTTTGTTAATTAAGTCTAAGTTCATTTTTAATTATTTTTATTCAACAGATACCCCACATGTTTTCCTCAATATTTAAAACCAAGTGTACACAGTTGCAAAGTTGTATATCTATATGGCTCTGTCTGTCCTCTTAGGCATTTTATTTTGATACTTAGCAAGCAGTAAAGTTGCTCTGAAATATTCAAAACCATGCTTTCTGCTGACTATCCTGTAACAGTGGTAGAGATTTTACTATCTTTCTCTTACTCTCAGCAATGCATTTAGCAGTGGAAAAGATGCACATGGTGGCAATCATGCACATAGAGCATGGTGAATTTCTGTGCCATGTACATCATACCTCAATGTATCTAGTTTCTGCAGGGAAACTAAAGAATAGGCAGAATCGTTTCTATTAGTTTGTGTCAGCCTGGTCTGCTCAAATTTAGTCATTCTTTGCTTATGATTTTTGCAAGAGGTTTCTGGAATCTTTCACTGACGCAATACAGCACACTGGAAGGAGCACTTACCAGTGATCAAAGATCCCCTATGCCTACATTCCGGTTCATCTATAAATTAGCTCTGCTTCCTTGGACCATCCACTGCTTCTTTCATCTAGGCATCCTATCCCCATATAAAATATCTGAGTGTTACCCGAGATGATCCTACAAGGTTTCCTCTAGTCTGTTTTTATTTGTTGCTTTTCCCCTTTCAAAACTTTTCCAAATGGATTTTTCTCTGTCTTTGGCATTTGCAATTCAAAATCTTGCCTCAATCTTCTCCCTTCAATTATTCCTTTGACATTTCCCTTAGTGTCATGGCTTGTGTCTAGATGACCCCTCATGTAGTCATAGGTAGCATTTTTTGGAGGTGGTGTTTCTGGAGTGTGTGATGCTGGGATTCAGGGTATGTGATTACTAAATTACTCCACTGATTGGTTTGGCGTAATTGTGGGTAGAATTAGAAGTGTTTCACCCTAGGTGAGAGTGCTACTTGCCCTAAGGGCATGCACCCTGGCTAAGATATTAGGCTTGCTGCTTGCTGCCTTCTGCCTGCCATGAACTGTTTTTCCTCTGTGATGCTCCTCTGCCATGCCACCCTGCCATGCAGCCAATGAACTATAAACTGAACTCTACAAACTTTGAGCCAAAATGAACCTTTCCTCCTTTAACTTTGGGTATCAGGTTTTTTGGGTCTCAGCTATGAGGAAATGTAGCTGAGATGCTTAGTATCTCTTAAATATGCTGTTCCTGAAAGGATCACCTGGGGGCAATAGCTTTTCCTTTCTATACTTAAGCACCTGAGGGGTGGATGCACTTCATTCATCTTCTCTCATAGCTTCCCACTCTTAGTTAGACTTAAGTAAGTTAACTTTTTCTGATTATATGTTCTGCTAGCACCTCAAAGTCCATACAATAAAGAACATTTCCTTTTTTCTTTTAGATCATTCTGTTATCCAAATTCTGTATAATCACAGTCCATGACCCATTCCATGACCCAATCTTCTACTATAGTTTCCTGTTTTAAAATATGTTACTGCTCCTATAGAGCTAATTATCAAGTACAGAAATATTCTTCGAATGATCTTAATTCAATATAGATATATACAGTTTTTACTATTATCCTTGGTTGATGCCTGATCACACTGTACCAAGGCTATGGAGAGTGCTTCCACACTGCAAACATACTGTCAGGGATTTGACTGCCACAGTTCCCTTCTCAGTCCTCCAGTGGATTTCTGTCCTACTTCGGATCAATTGTGAATTCCACATTCCTTGTCCTGGAAGCCCCATACGAGTTTGTTTGCTCACATAACTTGTCAGCAACTGGTACCACCAGGAGTCAATTTAATAAGCAAACCACTTTTGCCTTTTGGCTTTTCCCCGCTGAGAGTCTTCCCTCTGCCCCTGAGCTTTTCCTGCATAGGCTTGTGTCTGTGCACTAGCCCGCATTCACTGAAGAACACCTTTCCTTCACTCAAAGTACAACTGAAACTCCACTTCAGGAGAGAGAGAGTTCCATGAGTACTACTGGTTAACTGCTAACCTTCTGAAACAGATAAAAACTCTACTGCCTTCCCACATGTTTTTAAAAAATTTATTGCATTTAAAATATATATTGAAGTGGTATATAAATTACACTGATGGTAGGAAAAATATAGTAGCACCCAATACTGTTAGATTATTTACTGACTTGCAATAGGTCTTGATTTTAAATTGCTGCTTTTTAAAAAACCCTCAAACTGCCCTTTATTATTATTCTAAACTGTATAAAGTAATTCAAGATTCCCAATTTCTGAGAATTGTCAACTGCTATGCACACAGTTAGTCAACACTTGTTGAATTGGGTTGAGGACAGACCCTCTTAAACAATCTCCTCATGGAGGAGAGAGTAATCAGATACTGCTTATTAACATAAATATCCCATAACAGCATTTGAATACAATAAGGAATGAGATAAGAATTTTTCAAATTTCATTTATCATCATGATTAATATCACATTGATAAAATATATTTTTAAAAGTAGCTTTGATTTTAAAACACTAAGTTTACATATCGAGAATTAGGCACTAGCAAAGTCTTATAGTCTGATTTATTTCTCTGTAATATATCTGTCTTGAGAATATCAGCAGGAATACACCAAAGAAATATGTCCCTCACGGGATCAACTATATAAAAAGACAGAACACATCATCAGTACAAAAATCATTATCCATCTAATTTCTCCCATTCTAGATGGCTCCGGTGAGCCCCTCGATCATTACTGACTAGGGTTAAGATAGGCCTTAATGGATTAATTAAGCCAAAGCAGACTGCTTTGCAGGCCAGAGAGGAGGAGGTCCTGACACAGAAGAGGCAACACCTCTGTTCTTTCAGTCACACATGGACGGCTTGGCTATCTCCAAGTGCTGTGCATTTAGCCTGCAAAGTAGTCTCCAAAAATAAGATTTGGTACTTGTTGTCTGGGTCTTTGCTTTAGCATCAAGCACTTGGGTGTTTATCAAATTTTATCATATAAGAAATATTAAGACATTCCATTCTTTTTCATCAGTAATGTGGGGAACAGTTGGAAGAGTGGTAAAGCAGTAAAGGCAGAATGCCCACTTTGGTAAACGAGAAGCACAGGAGAATATATATTGTTTACATGCCAGTGTGACTCCAAAGGATGTCCGGGACACACAGGCATGGGACTCCAGAAAGCTAGAAAAGGAAGAAGTGTCCACAGGTATAAAGTCATGGTGTGGTGGCGGGGGTTGTCCAAAGGCAGCTGCTACAAGGGAAACCTTGAGAATCATTCATTAAAGGAGAATTTTGAAATTCAAATGTAAAAGCAGAACAAGATAATCCAAGGGCATAATTTAGGGTTTTGCACTTCTAATAAAGAGAGGGGGCCAGGGAAGGAGAGAAAGAAGTCCCCAGTTGCCCTGCGCTACCACACCACACTGGCAGTTTACTTTGTCTCTCGTGAACCACGTCAGCATATTAATGGCATGAATACCTACTTTCATGATGGAGTCAGGCTCTATCAGACACAGTATTAAATATGCAGGTATTAGAAGAAAACAAGCAAACACCAGAAACACATCATGATGGAAGCAGTGAGACTGACTAAAGGCAACTATGTAATTACACCGAGCACATCATATGAGTCCAGAAAGCATCTATAGAGCTAGATCAGGACTGGCAATCTCATTTCCCCCAAAAAGAAAGTGTGTTTGAGAAGGGTGGACAAAGGGAACTGGGTATTTTAGTCTCTAGTTTAGAATCATAGAAATAGAACAGATTCCTCTAGGTAACAGTCTGACCCCAACATTTTGTGTCCCAGTGTGTAAATGCTAAGTAAGCCAGGCTTGGCGGTGCATGTCTGTGTCCCAGTACTTGGGAGGCTGAGGCAGGAGGATCACTGCAAGTTAGGCCAGCCTGAACTATGTAGCAAAACCCTGTTTTAAAACAAAAAAACAAAACAAAATAAAAAACTATTTAGTGGTTGCTCGCAAAGAGTTTTAAGTCAGAACTACAAGTCCCCTATCCCTCTAGTAGATTTCATCTGTGATTTCTGCATTAGAGGAAAAACTTGCATTAAGTTCAAACAATAGTATACTTCTTAAAAACAAATGCCATTTCTCACTATAAAGAACAGAATTATGGAGTTGAAAGGGTTTCTAACAATAGTGATCATGTAATGTAGTCATTTTGTAAATAAGGAAACTGAGGATTTGCCAGTGATCACAGATATAGGCATGCAGCTGACACCTTTAGAAGGAATGAGTTCACAGGCATATTTGGAGTTATCAGCGACCTAACAGAATGCAGTTCCTTAAGGCCTTTAACTTACATAATTATACATGCATGCACAGAGACACACACACATGCACATACAAGTACAGAGAGAGGTAGATATTTATGTGTATGTATAAAACATATTGCTGGACAGTAAAAATAGGATCCTGTGTTGTAGCATTATCACTGTAATAGCTAAAAAGCCACTAACTTAAATTCATTTGTTCATTCAATATTTATTAAACTCTCAATATGTACAAGAAAGCAAAAAGTGTATGACTAGACAGCTCATGCTGTTTTGAAGAGTTTACAATATAGTTATTTCACATGTGCAGTGTATCCATCTACAATAATAAAGCTGAGAAACTTATTCTCATTGGATTAATACAAATCAGAATCCCTTAATTTTGAGTCATGAGAGAAGGTACAAACTGTATTATGTTTTAATCACACACTGAAAATCACCTGAAATGTTTCTGGTACTCCAAATGTAAAGGTTGAGTCATCATTTTCTGCTACTTTGTGCTTTTACATATGCTTAAGAACCCACCCCAAGTCTACTGCTCTAACTTGGAGGCTCCGAAATAGTTCTCTGCACCTTGCTCATACCCTGCCCAGTCTCTAAGAGCTTATTTAGGTCAAAGGT
Source organism: Cuniculus paca (assembly GCA_004365215.1). NCBI lineage: Eukaryota > Metazoa > Chordata > Mammalia > Rodentia > Cuniculidae > Cuniculus > Cuniculus paca. The sequence goes on from RJWT010000091.1 coordinate 27,764, forward strand.
AGAAATGGAGCTGGGAATAAAGCAGGGAACCTGGCTGAGCCATGCTTCTATGGGCTCAAACATACTGCTTAATTTGCTTACAATTATATTTTAGTATATGGCAGAGAACAATGAATTCTTTTCAATGAACAAAATTGAGTAACTCAAACAATCCAATTATTAAGAAAAATTACTAATAGTAAATTAAGAGTTAAAAAGTGATCATGTTACCCATGCATTCCTCTTCAAAAGAAGACAGAAGAAAAGTAACATGTATCTACACATGTTTTGCAAACTATTTAAGAATATATATTTATTTAACCCTTATAAAAACTTCCAGAGCAGAAGACAGCATTTCCATTCCTCAGGTAAAAAAACTCAGACACAAGAAGATTATGCTTTATCAGACTCAAAAAGCTAGAAAGTAATTTATGGTACTTATATTTAGATCCAAATCTGTCCCTCTACAAATCCTATATTCTTTGCCAAAATCTGCTAAAAGGGAAATCCAAAGATGAAACAATGATGGATGCCACTGGCAATCTTCTTAGTGAATATGTACTATATGGTGCTAAATTACGTGCAAATATAAACACACATTTTCTGCTGCATTTACATTTAAATCTGTTAGCATGAACAATCTACCATTGGACCCACCAAACAGAATATTAATGAAGGAAATTCAAATGACTCATGTTCAAAGGGTGCCTTTTTTTCAAATTATTGAAGACAATTCACCTGATAATGTAAACATCATGCAATTAATGCTTGAAACATAAATAAAAACAACAACAAAAAACCTCCTATACGTCTTTCCAAAACAGAAATACATAGTGTACTATCTCCACAAAAATCTTGCCCTCTCAATTTTCTATTAATTACAAGGAGATAGGGATTTGTCCTAAAAAATATTTAGAAGTGAGCACATAGTGAGATATACTGTTAATCCAGGATTGACATTCTCATTGCCTCCACTGACCTGTTTTCTGCAAAGTGTGGAAAGGAGAAAGGATTTGAGTTTTTCTCCTACATATGAAGACCATCAAGGAAAGCTCATAAAAACAAAACAAAACAAACAAAAAAACACTAGGTTTCTTTCCTACAGGTAACCTAGGGCATTCAAAGATTCCTTCCTCATGCTTCTGTCCACACAAACACATATCCCAATTCAAATTTCCTCATGTAGATTCATATAGGGAAAAGAAAAAAAAACAGCAAAGGATATAAATGAAGAAAGAGGAAGGGATAGAAAGGTCTAAAGGAAGTAGTATTTTTCCCCAGTGCGCTTTAGAAAGCAGAAGATGAAAAGAACAAGGTACCTTCCAGCAACCCAGGGATGCCTCACTCTATCAGCTCCTAAACTCAAGCCCTCTGTGGCCAGGATGGTACCAGAAGGGTAAAACTGTGATAGGGATTGGAGATGGGTGCTACGCAGTTTTCCAGTCTCTTCTACACCATATATAAGAACAATTATTTAAGAAATGCTATAATTTTCCAGCATGTACTCAAATACTACAAAAGGTACATTCTAAGATTAAATGTGCATGTTTTTATATATGGTGTATTGTTATTAGCTTGTAATTTAACATGTTATAGCTTATTTATTTATTTATTTATTTATTTATTTATTGGTACTGGGAATTGAACTCAGGACCTTGCACTTGCCAGGCAGGCACTTGTGCCACTGAGCTATATCCCTGGCCTTATAGCTCATTATTTATAATTATTTTTTTCTATGACACCACAGTCTTTCACTGATACTTGATAATCAAGACTTGACAAATTTCAATTGCTTTACTAAAGAAACAAAAAAAGATGGAGGTAGATAGGAAATGTATCCCTAGTAATCAAGGGGAACAAGGGAGGAGGGAGGAGGAAAGGAAGGAAGAGGCAAGAAAAAAAAAGTGAAAAAGTATAAACAAAGCTTTTGTAAATAAGGAGGGGAAGGGGACCAGGGATATAGCTCAGCAGTGCAGTGCAAGGTCCTGAGTTCCATTCCCAGCACATGCACACAAAAAAACAAACAATAACAAAATGAAACCCCAAAGATAGGAGGGGCAAAGGAGTTGAACGGAAGGGAGGAAAACAGGAAAGAAAGAAGCTAGATATATCATATACAGGTACAAATTCCCTATGATGAATGTTATCATTATGTACACCTACAATGTACCAATAAAAAAAAGAAAACAAGGGCATGTGACTGATGCTCCACTATCAAAGACAAAAATGTTAATAGTGTGGCCCTAAAATCCTGGGTATTTATCTAATTTTTCCACAATTAGAACAGAGATTAAAATAGCACTGACAGCTACCACTTAGTCCTTCTGAATAAAATTCATGGCCAAGGGTCCAGAGATTCACCCGTGTTGGAAAGAGAATTAACAGTTAACTTTTTGGGTAAAGTGTACGAGGAAGGGAAATGTAGAAGATGAAGCAATGGAGCCCCAAATCTCCAGATATCTTTTTCCACCTTGACATGGGTTAGCTGAAGGCCATGGAGAATAACGGATGTGCAGTTGTCTCATACAGACAGCAGCAGAGAGAGGGGGGAACCACACACTTGTATTTTGCTAATGTAAAAGTCCCAGTGGAAACATTAGCACTCAAAGACATTAATGTGGATTTGGGACACTCCCTGAAGGATTTTGATTCCATTAGAAAAAAAAAAAAAAGACAGTGACAGATATAATCCTGCTTTGATATGTTTAACGCCATTTAAAGAGAAACTGCACCCACTTACCTCTGGCCAGGACACCGAGAGTTCAAAAGTGAAATATTATATTTCAGTGCAAAGAAAAAGCTTGGAAAATATTATGTGAAAATTAATTTGGCATGCATCTTCGAAATTTTAGATTTCTGGGATGAGCAAATGGGTACAGTTTTCCTTTAACTGTTTTTGAACACCATGTGTTGAGAAGAAAACAACAGAATGGCAATTGCTCATCCAAAATGCTAACTTGTGGCATGGCACAGTCAAGATGGCCTGCCACAGCCAAAAAGCAGGTGTATGCTATGCCTCTAACTTCAGTAGCAGGCACACCACATGTCCCTGCATTCGGCAACCTCTTGCATTTGCTTTTGGAACCTTTCAGAGGGGGACAGTAAACATGACTCAACAGAATGTCTAGCTGAGAGGGACTGGCTCTCTGAGCCTGCTGTGAGACAGACTTGCTGAGGAAGAACCTAAGGAAAACTGGAATAACGTATCTATTTTGGAGTTCTTCACTACATCATTTCCTATGATCTAACACTAGGGTGACTGGTTTCACATCATTTTGTGTGGATGAAATTTAGGATCAAATCAAGTTGCAGAGTAATGGTGAAGATTTAGTGTGACTGGAGAGGATCTATTAAATCAGTTACCTCGTTTGGATTGAAGACACAGATAATGGGCTGACACAAATCATACACACCTAACCTAAAAGCTCAAAGTAAAAATCCCTCTCCCCTCAGGACCATTGATAAGTTTAAACATGGGAGGTACAACATTATTTGATGTGCAGGGATGACAAAGCTTCCTCAATTTGGCATTATGACTCTGATATTGTGTTTATTCTAGGATTTATTTTTTTTTGTACAGATATAGGTTCCATTTCACCATTCAACAGTCCTATAACAAAGAGGAGACAGAAAAAAATAAAAAAAACCATTTCCTTCTTCCCTGTTAAAAGTCTGACAGAGACTGAGTTAAAACTCACAGCCACTTCTAAGCTCAAGGAGGGGCCACACAGGACAAAATACACGAAACTTGTGTTATAGAGATAGATAAGAACTGAAGAATAAAGGAGTAGATGAGAACCCAATCGGTTAATTTAGGGCAAAGAACTGGGGAGTCCCTGCTTTATTCTATCAATTAACATACCAATAACTATTCATTAAAAATCTGCTATGTGTAAATGTCGAGAATGGGGTGGGTGTGGGGGTCACATTTGTGGTTTCAGGACTCAGAAAGGCTCAGGCAGGCGGACCAACTTAGCCCAGGAGTTCAAGGCCAGCCTGATAGAGGCTCTATCTGAAACAAGAATGTGTGAGGAAGAATGAAACATATAACTTCTAATTTGAAAACCAAGAATCTTTAACCTTTACAGATATAATTAAGTGACGTTCTTTGTGGACTGACTGGGTAGGCATTTATGGATTTTGGAAAAAAATAAATTTTTGTCAAACATTCACGTCATTGTTAACCCTGTTGACACAAATGACAACATCCACTTTTTACCTTTTATCTCTCGTGGTGCACTGTACATGTTGAAGGGCATAAGCCTGTGTATAAACACAGCCTCTCATCTGATGAAGCCTGCTGTGTGTGGCAGGAGGGATGTGCCACATACAGACATACTCCAGTGAAGGACAGTGTGCAACCAGTCACGTGACATATATGAACAACTGCTTTAACAGTTGTTAGAAGAAATAAGTCTCATAACTGTTATGCAGCAACCCTTCCATAGACATATTAAAAGACTCAGTGCATGGCCGGGTGTGGTGGCGCTCTCCTGTAATCCTAGCACGTAAGAGGCTGAGGCAGGAGGATTGCTGCAAGCTCAAGCCCAGCCTGGGCTACAAAGTGAGCCCAAGGCCAGCCTGAATTGCATAATGAGACCCTGTCTCAAAAAGAGCGAAAAACAAAAAAACAAAACAAAAAAAGCTCAACACACGAAAAGAAAGGGATCTCCATTAGGTTTACTGACTTAACCCAAAGCATGTGCAGATGAAAATGAAAGTTGAATGGTAGGATAGGTCAGGGTATCTACACCAACCCTCGAGATTTAGTTGATTATTGATAAATTGGGATTATAGTGTCATCATTTTCCTCCCATACTAGTGTGAACAGTTCATTCTTTTTCTCATTCCAGAGTGATGGGAGGCAAAATTCAGGGTTTTATCATTCCAAATGAGGCCAACCCTTTGACAACATAAAGTGTCCCTGTACCAGGTGTCAAATGTGTTTCAGAACACAACAAATGAATTCTTTGGGAGGATGACTTAGCCTTCACGTTCCCTAGAAATAATGGCTACAGAGTTGAGGAGAGGCAGACAAAGCCAAGATCTTTACAAGAAGGAACACTGCTGTGGCAGTAAGAATCCAGGATTCTAGTTTTAGATTTTTTTCTACAGAATCACATTCTTTTAGTTTTTGTCCCTCTTGAATACTCAGGCTTTTTATATCTTGAGTAGAAGCTTTCTGTAGTTGTCTGTGTATGTATCTCTGTGTGCATGTGTGTTTCTTTTTAAGAGGGAGGATGGCATTACTGACGTGCTTTTGTAAAGGATTCAAGGTTGTCTGGATCCTCAAAGAATGCAATTGAAAAAAACACTGTTTCTTTGATTCCATGGTGCGTACATTTGGGCAGAGTTTTCTTTTTCCATCCTCAAATACAGTGTTTGAGACAATCTGCCCACAATGGAAAGCTTTTAGAACATCAGAAGTGTAGGCGAATCAAATCAGAATTAATCTCTGTGAAAATGGAGACACAGGTACATGGAAGAAGTTTAGAAAAAATCCAGGCAAGAGATAATCCCACTGAAATGTGAGTGATACCAGGCATCTCCTGATTCAAGGTGAGATGAAGTAGGATGGATCAGGAAAAGAGATGAAGGGTTCCCACTGCCTAAATGATCCAGTGTCTGACCTATGGCTATGCAAGTTGAAGCCATGTTAATAGGGAGCTCAGGTCACTTGAATATCATGTGCTATATATTCTGACTGCATGAACCTGTATGGGACTAGTATAGGTAAATGTACGTTTAACTAGATTTAAGATAAGGTGGCCAACAGCTATTGACTTAAGAGAACTGAACGAATCAGTCTGCAGGGTGTCCAACAGAGGTTCCTGTTATTACCATATTAAAAGTTGTACATTTTGGAAAAAAACTTTAAAATAAAAAGCCCTATGAACCACAGAAACAAAAAGGGAGGAAGATAACAATGATCCTTTTTGTATACTTTAGTGTATGCCTGAAACTTTTTTCTTTGTATGTGAATTTCAGTGCATATGCTGTCTCATTTGATCCTTACATTAACTATGAATGATTGATGTTTTGCTCACTTTCTTGTAAGGAGCCTGTGGTTTAGAGAGGCTAGGTGAGTATTTTCCAGTTATCTAGCTAGCAGGGGCTGACCCTTCTAGGATTCAAACCTTAGCCCCAGCACACAAAGCCCGTGCTCCTCACCCTGCCTTGCCAGGCCAGGCTTCATGTGCTTTCCATGGCATGAAATCAGTTGGGGGAATTCTGCCCAGCATCTCTGGTTAGCAGAGTGAATCACTTTCATCATGTGCCAACATGTCGTGGAAAAAGACAAAACAACAACAAAAAAATTAAAACTCCTGGCTCTAGATCTCCTATCAACCACCTGAAGTTTGGCTTGGTTATATGTTATTAGAATATCTGACAATCTTATAAAAACTCTAACAAGAATAAAGAATTTTTCATTTACGCTAGCTCTTACATTAGTTAAAAATCTCCTATTCCTTCATAACAATGTGCCTGGGGAACTCTCACTGCCAAAAATTCATCTTAAAATGCTGAAAAGTCAGAGTTTGGGTCCTATATACTGACTACTGTTACCAGCTGTGAGACGGCTTGAACATCAGAAATATGATATTTCCCACTACAATCTGATTTTGTTAAAATGTGTTTGAAGTTCACCCTTTTATTAACTAGAATTACCACCTCCTGTAACTGGAGGGCCCCTGAGAACAGGCTGCTAGAGCAATTCAACCTCCCACCCGCCATCAGTGCATTTCCTGGCAACAAATACTATTAAATTGATAACTACAGAAATAGGTCAAAATGTCTTTTCAATAGTTGCTAATGTTCCCCTAATGCTCCATAGCCTCCTTTTGATTCTTGTGCTAACATTTTGTCTGTGCAGAAGCAATAAATAGTAAAAATTGTCTAGAAGAGGGGAAAGTTGGCTGTGGTGGTAGAAGGAGGCCCTTTTACCTTAGGGTTGCCATAACCATGAAAAAATCTAGACTGCTGTAGGGGCCTGCGGGAGCCCAAATCATTTCCACTGTTGAGCTGGGTGACTTGGAAGAAAGGTTATGTCTCATCTAAGCCTTAATACTCTCATCTGCAAAAAGAGATTCCAGATTACTGAGTTTTCGAATCTACAAAATGCTCAGTGTATAGGAGGCAGAAGCCCTTACTTATCATGAAGACCTGGGTTTTAAACTTATTGACACCTCTCTCATTACCTTACCCATCAGGGCCTTGACTATGTAAAGTAGAAACTTATTTTCATGTTTTTAAAGAGTAAGAAAGTAGCAATTTTTAAAATAACGAAGACCCTCTACAATCATCCTAGGTCTGCTTATTCACTATGTAAACCTACATTTTCTCCCTCTTTTCCTCCCAGGACAAAAGTTTGCTTTTCTGTGTTCACTTCACATGTGTGATTAAAGCTAAAGAAAGTGGGTGAGATATATACAACTGCCTTGGGGACGTGGCTAATTCTAGGCAAACTAGTTTAGCTCAAAAGGAACGATCGGTTACATCAGGCAAGAAGCAGAAGCCTACCTGTTAATGAGGTACATTTCAATTTTAATACTTTGTCTGAGATGAAAACATCTCACAGGATGCTTAGCCCATTCATATCTTGAAGCTATAATCACTTCAACAGAATCACTGCAGAGGTATTTTGAACTGAAGTCGGAGAAAGAATGGGAACAATTTTGGAACCAGGTAAGCCAAGGAATGAGATTGACATAGGATCCTGGACTTTGCTGATAGAGAGAAGAGTGAAGGGAGCGGCCAGGACTAAAAAGAACTCAGTCTACTTTACAGTTTTTGCCTGGGGCCTTGTCAGGAACTGGCTAGAAACACTAAAAAATTCCTTGGGGGATGCCATAATTTACCAATCATGCTTTTGGCTCTTCTGCAATGCCACAGTTGTTGTTGCTAGGTAGGAAGTCAGCATTCATTTAAAAGATGGAAAACTTCAGTCTACCTGGATCAGGTAAGGGTGGGCTAACCTACTCTTCTACAGTTGAACCTTGGCAAGAGTACTCAGCCTGGCATTTTTCAGTTTTTTTTTTTTTAAGATTTTTTTTTTTTTTTTGGTACCAGGGATCAAACTCGACCTCACACTTGCCAGGCAAGTGCTTAAGCCACTGAGCTAAATCCCCGATCCCATAGCCTGGCATTTTTCTATCAAATTTTTCCTGCTTTCCACCCGGTCATAAATGAGGAAGAACACATGTGTGGTAGGGAGGCAAGGGAGTAGGAGGAGGGGCAGTGAAGAAGTTAAGTTTTTTAGTGAGTGAGCCTTTGTGTTAAGTGAGTATCTCTCTGGATCCTCCCATAAACCTAGAGAATTATTAGTGACAGGAAGTGTTTTATAGGTTCAAGGAGACCAACTAGCTCGAGATGGTCATTAGACTTCTCCTGGCACAGGACTGTTTCTCCCAAAACTGATAATGTATTATTTTTTCATCTCTCAGTTATAGATGCTAGAAAACTGGTTTAAGGATCAGTCATATATAATTTACCTTTCAAGAATGGACTCCCCAAATCTTTCAAAACCTACCTTACTGGGAATCAGGACATCTAGATTCTTCTGTTTAGGGTATGGGCCTAACAAACTGTCATGGTGAACAGAGTCATTAATCTCCACAGAGTCTGGCTCAGACCTTATAGTTCTGTAGTTCATACTCCCAAGATTCAGGCAAGGAGTGTGTATGTGAGTGTAAATGTGTGAACCTCGGCAAGAATTACTTTCATAAGATGTTAGATGATGGCTAAAGAAAGAAACCCCATCCTTCTAATGTTAGTTGCTTTTTGAGTAAGAAGGATGATAGGATTGATATGGGCTAGAGGCAGAAGAGACAGTGAGGTTAAGGACATAGGACAACCAACAGTGGAACTGGGGGGAGGCTGATCGGTATAGGAGCCCAAGGCCAGGGCTGAGAGATCAGTCTACTTTTTTATATACACTGATGTGTTTGATTACATGATGACTGGGTGGTACCAAGACTAAGATAGCATGAATGCTAGATGCACCTTTCAAAATTTCAATTTAATGTCTGATGATTGTTTTAATGATTTGGTAAAGGGCAAAGATCTTGATATCACAATGTTAGCTATTTTTCCCAAGAATGAACTTATGGTTTCCCAAGCCAAACCAAACCAAACCAAATATTTGGCTAAGACTACAGAGCTTTTGGTTATAAAGATCACCATGATCATAGTTATCTCAAGGTGTTTGGAGGAGGAAAATTCTTTGGGACCCATTGTTTGGACAAAAGTCTTCAGAGTTTAACAGGAATAAACTTCTGAGGAATCAAAAAAAAAAAGAAATCATTTTCATTGAGAGAAGATATATGACTGATATCTTCAGTTGGCTTGTCAGGAAAAGATAAATTTCCAAGAAGGATGAGATACAGAATTTGTGAGGCTCAAGACAAACTAAAAAATGTGCATCCCCTCATTAAAAACCATTAAGAATTTCAAGACAGCAGCAATAATGCATTAAGTCAAGTATGGGCCTTTCCAAGGATAAGACCCATGTACACCTGCATGGGTTGGACACTCATGAAGCACACCCTGATTCTAGTTACAGTCCCAGGCATTCCTGTCCCACAGTTACAAAGACCTAATATAAAAAAAAAAAAGCACTACCACTCTCAAAGTGCTCATTTAACCCAGAGTAGGGATGCAGCTGAATTCTGTAATAAGGTCTAGAAAAATCTGGAGTCTGTCAATATATGTGATGACTGCAACGGCACTGGCTTCTGCTACATTTGTCACACACACTAATCCCCACTTCTGTCACAACCTAAGGGTGCACAGGATATCGATATCTGGGAGTTGAAACATATTTTCTAAAAACATAAATTCCCCTAACAAAACAAAACAAGCAGTAGTTATCAAAAAGAAGCTGAGTTTCCTGGATCTAAGTCTTATCCCAGATTGCTTTCTAGCCTTACCTGGAGTAGGTTTTGGGCATGTACACACAGGTTCAGAAGCAAAAGATGAGGTTCCTCAATAACTTCTTTCAGTTTGGGAAAAAGTAGAGGAAATAGGAGAACCTGGTCCTAGCCCAGTAGAAACTCCTTTCACTAAGGGCATGTTTGCTCCCTCGCTCTCCTCTTACTATACTAAGTTGGAGCTATGACTTCATTCTTCATGGAGGCTAAATTTCTCTTTCCTGGATGCTTGGAAAGGGCCAAAGGAAAAGCTATTAGAGGGAAACACTCATGTCTAAAAATGCACATTTATTTATCTTCACCTGCCCTCTTCATGTCATTATCATTCCAGCGAGTCTGTATGGAAAAAGAAGGGATTAAAGAGCCAAGACCAACATCAAAAGAATAACAGCAGTACAGAGTAAAATGAATGGGGCTTCTTTCCCGATGATCTTATGGCTCTATGTACACTGAACTCGCTTCTTCTTGTGACAGACGAGTAACTTGTACATACGTCTAAAATGCTTGTATAGGTCTAGACTTAAAATGTTCTTTGTATATATTTTTGCCCCATTTTATAAAAAATAAGCACCTAATACAGAGTATCAGTTTTTCTTACAGCCAGAAATACACTTTGGTGCTAGACCAATCATTATATCCTTGATTTAGCATTTTTAAAAAGGTAAGTATTGGTAAAGCTTATTGTTTGCTTGGTTGCTTTGTACTGCTTTGAGTAAGGCCACTAGGATCCTTAAGTACATGGAAATATGTTTGAATCTCTATTATCATGGTTAGATTTCAAAAAGCCTTCCATTTCACAGAGGTGATAAAGTCTCAGTCATCATTTTTCAAGTGTTTTTAACAATTGGTAATTAACACAGGAGGTCTCAAAATACAAAAAAATTTGTAACTGACCTTTAAGACAGATGCACATATGAAATTTTGATTCATTTACTTTAAAATCATCCTCTTCTGTGGTAAATAGATAGCTATAATATATACATTTAAATATATGTGCACAATCAGCCTTAGCAATACTGCTGTGAAGCAGATGAGAATAGATAGTTTTCTATTTATTTGACAAATACAATATTACATAGACAGGTTAAGCAATTTGTCCTGTAAGGAAGGGTGGAGTTCGGAAAAAACTCGCCACATCTGCTCTGCTGTTATACTCTCTGGAATTGGGGAGCCATTATTATTTCTAGTGACTTGATCTAAATGTCGGACAATGCACTTTTCCTGAAAAAAATATTTTAATATGTCTCTCATTCCATTTTACTTTCATTATCCTCTGAGATTATTATAAACTATTGGTAAACGTGGCTCCTCTAAATTTATACTTGTTCTTCATGAGCTCTGATGGGTTTTAGCACAGGAAAAAAGATCAGAAAACATCTCCAAAATGCTAGGACAGTTAGTCTGAGTCAATGTTACTATGAAGTTAATGTTAGGACCGTGATGTCTTGGACACTCTGCTAACACAAGCTTGTCCATTGGCTCTGAAGTGATCCAGCAAGAAGCAAAGGCTTCTCTAAGGCAGATCCTGTTCATCAATACCCACTGTTCTCCTGAGACCTCAGACAAAGGCCAGAGCGTTCTGTTGCACTGTCGAATTGCTTTAACTTGGAAATGTTCTGTACTATACAATAGGGCTGCACCCCCTGAGTTCCTGTCCTTAAATGGTCTTTCTCCATTTTGGCATGTATTTGCATGTCATTTATGGTGACATATTTGACAAATAATGAGCCTCACTGTTATCTGGCCAGGGAAAGACTATTTTGGTATTGTGTTAACTCCTTATTATCTCTTTTGTCAATTATTTGTCTGACTAAAAAAAATAACTCCCAGATTTCTTGCCTCTTGTCATGCTTCTTCTTGTCTCCCAACAACATCTAGTAAATGCTTAGGAAATATGATTTTTATTTTTAATAAATCCTAAACAGAACATAATTATGAAAGAAAACCAGTGGAAAAAATATAAGATGAATCTTAAAGATACACATAATAAACTTTTAGTTCTGAAAATTCTTGCTCACTTATTTCTGAATGCAACATTGCCAACACATTAGTTATCCAGGCTATTTTTTTTTAATGAGAAGCCAAATTATACATTTCTTTTCAGATGGCAGTAACTATAATCTGCAGCCTGACATCATTTGAGCAATGTCTGCTCTGTGAAACTGGCTTTGGTGATTCTCATAAAAGAGCCTGCACTATCAATACTTTCCACAAAGCTGCTTCTGCTTAGGACCCAGACTCCACTATAGATGCTTCTGTCCCTGTAAGAACCTTGGCTGGCTGACATCCCATCAGGTACCCTGTCTGCAGTTGCCACTCAGACATGTAGAGTGTGTGTTTGGGGACGACACAGTGGCATAGGAAAGGAAACAGAGCTCTGTCGTACGGGTACATGTATTGTAAGGAGGTAGTTACACGGCAACTGCTTTGCTCTTTTATATTCTAAGCAACACACCAGTGAATATATTTCATAATGAACATATTCAACATTTTTTCCATCAGTTCAATACATTATTCATAAATATTAGAGATGGAAAAGACTTAGTAGATTACTGAGTCCAGACCCTCTTTGCACTTTTCTTTCCCCAACTGTTGATGCTAGCTCAAAAACCAAAACCAAAACCCAAAACCACCACCAACAACAAAATAAACAAAAAGCACACGAGGAAAGCAACAAATTCATGAGCTTTATAAGTAAAAGGAAAGTTCAGAAGCCTGTATTCCGGTGGGAATGAGGAGGCTGTTGCTGTCTTTAGTCCGGCCAGCCAGCTATGCAGGGAGAAAGCAGGCCAAGTGGTTGGGGATGCCAGTTTCCCTCCTTGAGATCCCAACTCGAGGTAAAGCCCAGGAGGGAACAATACGTTCTTGGTCAAGGGCTTATTATCAGGGTCTAACCTGGCGTGGACGCAGGATGCAGTACTCTTCTTTGCAGTTTGGACCTGAGATACTAATAATAATGATGAAAAGAAAATATATAAATGAATAGAATTAAAACTATGATAATGCTCCCTGGGATTATCTGTACTATCAAGATAGGAAAACTTTGCAGATGCTACTGTCTCTCTAGAGGAATAAATGCTTGCATTTTAATATTCTCAGCAGCTGGTTCCTGTTGAATGCCATCAGGATGATTCAGCCACCCACCAGGAACACCAGTAACAGCAAGTGCACACACAGAAATCTGCGAAACTTTCTCCCTTTGATGCCAACACCACTACTCTGGCAAAGTCAAAATCCTTTATGGATTTACCAGTTCAACTAAATGTGACCTTGTTCTCACAAATACCAACTCACTTTCGAATAAACACAACTTCTGACTGAATAAATGCAACGCTTTTCCTGAGTTGAGCACACCCTGTTGTCAGCCCCTCCTCAGCTGTGTCCGCTTCTCTACCTCTTTTTCATTTTTTTCACTGTTCAATGAAACTTCAAAGGATGAACGAGATCCAATTACACTCAGCATCCACCTTGTATGCTGTTCTGCTTATTGCTGGACACATGTATTTAAAGTTATATCTCTTCCCTTAATTGCCTCAAGTTGTTTTATTGTTTCTATTTTTAAGAAGTTTTCCATCTCTACAAAATGTGGTAATAAGCCTTGAAAAACAGAAACATGTAGATAAACTGTGCTGACCATAGGCTTCATTAATATATGATTACCATGCCATGCTCTAGCCAGTTAAAAATTCCATACCTGCCTCTTTCTTCAAATCTAGACCAGATTACACACTTAGAGGAAGAAATGCCAAAGATGACATTTAGCTATCAAAAATGTCCTAGTGCCTCATTTTCAGGTCTCCAAGTAAAATCTAAGGGCATTCAACATAGATTAAGGTACTCTCAAGGGCCATGAAAATATATGGCTGAAGAGGGAATCTATAAATGTAATGAATACACAATTGGCTTATAACAGATGCAACCAAAATTAAATTCAAGATTTTGACCTGCCCTCCAAAGCGAAAGCTTCTAGTTCAGGCTACAGAGAGATATATAATAAGCTCATTAATCACCTAAACTAGGAATACAAGCTGATACTTCTTGGGATGCTGCAAAGAACCATCCTAAGTGGTCTGGGGTCTGGAGGGAACCTGAAAGATAATGTGACATTGGCAGTTTACAGTGTGTAACACAACTGTACATGGGTCAGGTACTGGCTATGACCACCACTATTCTAAATCTCCAGAACAGAAGCAATGGGTCAAATATAGACATAGGAAAAAGAGTCAATACATTTTTATTCAGTTCCTATTATATAAAAGTCATTGTGTTCACTGCATGAATAGATATTGAACTCAACTAGGTCAATCTATGACCTCAAGAATTATATTAAGGGGAAGGAAGTAGAGGCAGGAGGATATTAATAATGATAGTGTAGGAGTAGAACAACAATGATATTGAGTGACAATCATAAGCTAGTCATTGCAGTAAGAACTTCATAGCCTTCGTTTAATGGAAATCTTAGTAAGGTAGGCATCATTTTCCTCATTATAGATGTGGAAAGTGAGGCTCAGTAAAAATAAGTACATTGGCTAAAATTACAGAGTTGCTCTTTATATTACAAATGAATATGCAAATAGGTAATTGATAATATAGAATATGACAAGAATCATTATGAGATAAAGTTATCAGAGAAGTGAAAAAGACAAAATCTGCTTCTCTTGCAGAATATGAGGGAGAAAAGGAACAGGGATAGGTAGATGCATTGCATGCTTAGGAAACAAGGAATAGTTCATTTTGTAATGTGTGTAAACTTCCAAAACAGCACTATTTGGCTAAGATCTATACTTGAGTAAGCTAATAAAATACATTGATCTGTACAGGAAGATTTCTAGGTAGAGGGACTTCTTTCAAAACAAAAATCTGAATACAATTTCTTAACAGTTTTTTCTTTTCTTTCTTCCTTTACCCCTCTCTCCTCTTTCTTTCTCTCTCTCCTCTCCCCTGTCTCTTCCTCCTTCCTTCCCTCCCTCCCTCCTTCCTACCTCTCTCTGTTTCTGTTGGAGTAAAGGGAAGAAGAAAAATTAAACAGACAGCTTTAGGGGCAAACTCCATAGACCTTCTAGGGAGTGCATGGATCTAGGTGCATTCTTTATCATTCCTCACAATATCTTGTTCTTACTACACATTCCTGCCCTGGCCTCATCTAAGGTGAAGTTATTGGTACAGAAACAGGAAACGTAAGTGTTTGGTTCCTTTGTTCTCTTACAGTTATTCCTGGAACATTATCCACATTTTAGTTCTCAAAATCTGTTTGGGGGTCAATTTTATGGTTTAGGAGTTCAGCATAGTTAGGAAATTTTGAGTTCTAGCATCAGTTTTGTCTTTCTTATTTTAAGAAAGTTTTGTCACTTCTCTGGGTTTAGTTTTATTGGCAAAGTGAATAGTTAAGCTCAGATAGAATATCTTAATTTGTTAAGCACCCCTAACCTTTTGATAAAAATAAAACTTTGTATTTCTGTAAATTCTGCTTCCCTTATTTGGAATCTGTGGTTAATGGAAACCAACGTATAGCATCAAAGGTCCAGGTAAATCTGTGTAGTTTTAGTTTCCCTATTTATTAAGCTTTAAAATTCTGCTTTCCTAATACAAACCATTGTAAGTATCACACAAGATATAATATTACATATATTTAAAATATATATGTTTATTTATTTCAAATTCTAATGGTCCTGTAGCGGATATTCTAATACTTTTTCTGGAGCGCTGGTTAATCCAGTCACTCATATTGAGATACCTAAGGCTCTTTCAGGCTCTAAGATGCAATGATTTTGATTCTTTGATGCTGACATTTGCTTTGTCGACATTTGAATCAGAGCTTTTCAACTTTAAACAATAGCAAAACAAGTTGCTAAAACAGTTACACTTATATGAATCTTTAAGCAGACAAATAATAGCTCTCTACAACTATTACCACACTGGACAACTAAAGCTTATTATGTTAAAATTTCCTGTAACAGTGAATTCTATAGTTGATTATATCCTATAGGAAAAAGTACTGAGTGTTAAAATCCACTTTTAAAGTTGATTAGCTCTTCTGTTGCATATCTTCATTTTACACCCAGGCACAAGCTTTAAACATCTTTAATAACTCATCATTAGTGTTCGTTCTGCCAAGGTTTCTATGTCTTGCTCTTTTGACCTTGCCCACTGAGTTCACTCTTACTGATGTAATCACACAAGCTGCATTGTAGCTACATTCGTCACAGTGTTCAATAGAATTATCATCATTCCTACTGCACCTTAGTTCAACAAAACTAAATGTGTTTCTGCAATTTGTTATCATTTTAATTTTTTCAGTAAGGATTTTTTTATCTAGAGAGAAAATTTTGCTGTGTTGGATCAATACATACCTCTTCAGTCAAATGATTCAGAAAAATTGGTAGACATTCATTGGAACAAAATCTTATGTCTGGAGAGATTTTTGTAAATCTAAACAGTGACATTTCATTGACCTCAAATCCATAAGCTCAAAATTTATTGCTGTCAACTTAATCTGTCAAAGCAATCTATTAAAGCAATAAGTATAAAATTATGCATCATTTCTGTTTATGTATAAGTTGAATTTAATACATTCATGAAGAATCATTGTATTTTTAAAGAAATATTAAATCTGATCCACACTGATCAACTCACTGATTTTCTGATATAGCCTAAAATATTATTTTTCTGTAGTTAAAACCTTTTATAAAATAAGCAGAGCATATAGATGGTAAAGTGACAGTGTACTTTACTGTGAAAATCTATATATTCTTTGACTTTTGTTATTTTAATGGTCATAGTATGTATGAATAAATACCCAATGGCTTAGCTTCAGGAATTTTTGTTTGGCTAAGCTCTGAAAACGCTTAAATAAAGAGTTGAATGCTCGGCATTTCATCATTGCTGTTTATGTTATAAGGCTTACAATGCTACCTTATAAAAGATATATTAATTTACTTTTACATTCAATCAGAAGTGTAGGGTTTTAGAACTGGGAATGGGTTACAGACTGTTCTCTCCTGGTTATATTTGGCGTTAAGTATATTGATCATTTTATCATTTTCTTGTTTTAAACTGCTTTACACACAGCACAAATGTTATTCTCATCCTGCCAGAAATGGTTTTGGAATTGATTTTGAGTTTCCATCAATTTTACTCTTTGCTCTCTGTGAGAAGTTTTTCACTTGCTTAAATTTGAAAGTACAGTTTTGCTCAAAGATAGGCGAGCACAACATTTAGAGAGCCTTAGCTGGCCAAGAAAACTCAGATGTTCTACTTTACAAAAGAATAAAAATCATTGCATTTATTACCATGGACTTTGTTGAAATTACTGAAGAATCATTCATATGAAAGCAGTTTCAAGGACTTCCTCCCTCTTTCTCTCCACGTAAGTGTTTGACAAAAGCACGTATCTTCTAAGAAGGCCATTTGATTGGTCCAGGTTGGCACTGTTTCAGTGTTTGGCCTACGGCGGCTGCTTAGGAATAATTTTGTCTCATCCTCTCTATTTTCCTGGACTGTATTGGACTCAGACACGTGGTGTGCAAAGGAAATCCAAGTCCTTTAAAAACGCTATTTCTTTTGGTACTAAAGCCAAGACCAGTTTTACTTTGGCCAAATGATCTTATCAAGATTTAACAAAAGATATTCAATAATATCTCCAATCTGTGAGATGACATTAGACTAAGGAAGATAATTTATAATATATCTTATACATACTTTGTTTTTCCTGGCACCAGGGATGGACATGATTAAACTTATTTTATTGGAACTGAAAACAATATAACATTGACAAGAATTGTGCAGCAATTATTCATTTTGATTAAATTAAAAATAAATAAGTAGTATTTTCACATTAAAACAGACACTGAGACCTATTTTAAGTTATTGTTGAAATTATTTTGCCTTTTACAAAGGCACTTTACTAACAAAGCTGCGTTGCTCTTACAGCATTGTCACAATTCAGAATCTGTAACATTTCAGCCAGGTTCTCTAGACTAATTGGATGAAACAATTGCATTACAGTATTAAGATGCCTTTGCAGAATCAAATGAAAGGAGGTCTGCACAGTTCAGATAACCTGAATGATTTACCACAAATACAGCCAAAGCCCTATATGTGCTATGTATTTTTCTAAATTTACAGTACTAATAACTTCTTTCATAAGTGCTAGGATTTAATGACACATTTAAGAATATCACCAAACACATGAAGAATTTTAGATAGATAAACTTCATTTCTACTGCATCCTTACTGTTCCCTGCAGTTTTGTGCTTTAGACATGTGTCTTGTCTTCTGAAAAGTGCCAGGAAATCGTTTTCTCCTGCTATGTAGACCTGGATTTTACATGTGTAGTATGACACACCTTAAAACAGAGAGCCCTACACACTAGAGTGGGACATTAATTTAAATACAGACTTAGGGGGAAGAGCTCCATCTACTGAATCAGTCTGATCATAGATTGCACCCTATAGTTATCCCGTTCACTACTTTCAACCACTTAACAGCCCTAGAGAGAAAAGTTATAGACCTAAGCATCCATAAAAAATTAGTTATGAGCTTAACCCTACTTTGCATATTTCCCAGATAACCTAAGCTGCTTTTCTCCTTTGCCCTTCCCATTTTTAAAAAATAAAAATGGTATGTTTTACTGTCCGAACCATTTCTTCGAAAAAGTACAAAGTCATTGGTTTTTAAAAGGAAAAGCCTTAGATGAAGAGAAAGTCACAGAAAGAAAATCTACCTGGCAGGCTGAGTTGACTAGAAAAGACACAAAGAGAAGAGTAGCCTACTTACTCCTCCAACCTTGTATTATTGCTGAGGAAGTCTGCAGTCACCCAAGATCGACTCTTCTGGGCGCTCCCTGGCTGCACAGTGTTGTTGTGGCATTGCAAATTTGCTCTGGCTTCGTGAGATTATGGGGATATGCTTCGGCAAGCCAAAAAAGTTACAAACAAAATTCAAGAGAGAAAAAAAGTACGAAAACAGCTGATCTTACTGGAGAAGCTCTTGGCATTTTCCTACATATGCCACAATTTTCTTTGGTATTTCCCGGTTCTGTAATCAGAAAAATTATCATATTTATTATTGTGTTTCTCAGGGTCCTTGGTGGTACAGTGGGGACTAATACTCCCCCCAAGGAGAATCAAGGTAAAGATTACTTCTCCCACTTGTTAGAAAGCTTCTCAGGTAAACATGGGTTAAAAAGTTTGTTCTTCAGAAAACTGAAGACATGAAGAAATCATATAAAGGAAAAGATGGCCATACTCTTTCTAGATTAGAAAACTAAAAAACTTAACACACTAAAAGATATCGAACAAAATTTATTTTGAATAAATATGAATGCTAATATAGCATCATAAAATGCAGAAGCATGTAAGATTTATGAAAATATAAATTAAGATAAATTATTAGAATAAAATGGATGTTAATAAGTATATATACAGATATATATATAAAACCAGATAGCAGCAACAGTTTATTGGATTTTTAAATTACAGAAAAAATATAATAAATTAAGTTTGCCTTAGTAGTAAACCTTTTCAATGTAAAAATAGAATTAATATAAATGTAAAGTTGCTTTATGTCTCTCTCTCTGTGAATGTATCTATATCACCGTACAAAGTAGTACTAACTGACATCGAAAGGTGATCTGCTGAATGAAAACTAAAACTCTGAGTTATTTCAAATTGATTATTTAAAATATAAGCATTAACCTGGCAGGTTTATTTTTCTTTCTTTTCTTCCCTTTATAAACAGATTTAATTTTCAGGTTCTGTTTTAAAGCACCAAAAGAAAAACAAATTAGAAAAGCATTGCACATCAATAAGTATTTTGTAAAAAAAAAAAATCATTTGCATTTATTAGAATATTTAGAGCTAAAAAAAACCTCGGCTAATTGGATTTTCTTCAAGCCTTTACAAGACAAGTTCAGTTGTGAGTTAAGAGTAACTATGAGAAATTTCACCTCAAAAGGTAATTTGTTTGGATAGTTATAAAAGCCTGAAAAACAAGATTATTTCCACCATAACTATAATGAACAGCTAATGAAGAAGTATATTCTGGCAAGAATCAATAAGAATTGTAAAGCCTGAGAGGGTCATCGCAGACTTCAGAAAGGTAACTAAGTGAGGAGACATCAAACGAAGCTAATGGAGATAAAGCATTCTACAAAATGGAAAGTGTTAACAATCACTGACAGGAAAGGCTATACTTCAACAGCGAAGACAACAACAAAACAAAACAACCAAGAACAACTGGAAATATACATCTGCAGGAGTAAAGTATGACTACTCATTAAGCAAGAGGTGAACCTACTTCTTTGTCATTCCCTGTGGATGACTGGCTTAAAGAAAAAAAAAAAAGCTTGCACAAAAGATACATGTGTTCCTTTTCTGGAACACATTATTACAGGCCCACCTAGATTTAGCTTTCGATTCCAGATGAGATCAGGCATGTTCAGACTAGCACATCTTTGCTCTGAAAGCACAGCGCTGCTATCATTTCACTGGCAAATTCTCGTATCTCTAAATTTATGCACAGTAGATGCCCTTAAAAATCTGCAAATTTTCTGTTTCAGTCAAATACCTCGTTGAGTTAAATTTTTATAAAATGTACTGTTAGGAATAAGCCGAAAAGTTAAGGCAGACAACTCCTATAAGAAAGGAAAGTTGAACATTACTTACCCTAGGTATAATGTGCAAGCCTTAATGGGGCAATTTACTTTTGTTCTATGATATTTAGAAGGGTATCCAGGTCTGAACTCAGCTCTCACCCTTTTCCCTTCTGGAAAACTGAGTAGACTCACTGAAGGTGCCTCAGAGACAGATCATACAAATCAGCAGCCTTACCTGTGGCCATTCAGAAGACTGCACTTTGGTGTGTGTTTAAAACTATGAATAAAGTCCCAGACAGCGCATGCTCAGCAGGCAATTTAAAAATATTTATAACATTGTTGTTTCAAAAACAAATTTCCTCAAACAAAGCAAAACTCACATTTCTTATCCATGCCAAGTTTAATGTTCTGAGACAAAGCTGTTTTGGAGTTTGCCGTTGGGGGGAGGGAAAGGTTTCTAAAATTTTTTTGTTAAACGAAAAATAGTTCTCATTGCCTTTTTGGATATTATTAAGGGGGTGGAATAAATCCGCCTCCAAGTTTCAACAAAATTCACCCCTGGTTATGATAAAGCATTACAAATTTAAGATCTGTAAATAATAATTTCAGAGAAAATAACAAGAAACTAAAAACTATGGTTTTAAAGAATGTAATGATCATTTGAACCTTTGAGGTAGTCTTGTGTGTTGCTATACAAAAATATAGGACATACAGTATCACGTTAAACACAGAGAAGAATAATGTATATACCACTATATTCATACCTAGAGAAGTTATGTTTTTCTTTTGCTAAAAAATCTGAACTCTTCAAAACTGAAAAAGAAATACATCACAATTTTAGGAGAAACAGTAATAATTATCAGTGTAATTTATCTTTTTTCACACCAAGCATGGAGGGGAAGACAATCACATATCGATAGGTTAAATTTTGAGATACAAAAAATAAAAATTTGATTTCAGACAATTTTTAAAGAACTAATTAGAGGAGAAATATCTGTGTCATTTCTGCCTGGGAATTTTTATTCCTCCTCCATTAGGATCCTAAATATCCCATCTATCACTAAACCCTGATCGGCCTCACAGGTCTCAGAGATCTCATTTAAATCTTTTACTCAATTTTTAAGACTCTGAATGAATTTTAGCTCCTGCTTTACTTTCCAGGGGTGCTTATTTGGCCTCCCAAAAGCTCCACCGACACATCATTCACTATCTCTGATGTTTTCAAGCTCAACAGAGGGTGCTCAAAAAGAAAAAAAAAACAGGAGAATAAAGGAAAAACAAAACAAAACAAAACAAAACACCAAAAACCCCAAGGATTTAAAAGTTTATTAAAGTGAAACTAGGAGTGCAGATTTGAAGAAGTTGCCTCTACTTTTATTTCCCTCTCTACTCAGCACAGGTGTTTCCTAACTTAGGCTATGCATGCTGATGAGGAGGAGGGTTAAATTAAGGTGAGGGAGTGGGCCAAGGGCTGGCCAGCAAGCATTTAGGATCTCCAGCTTCATGTGTCAAGGCATGTGTTTTAAAATTGACCCCCCTCCCCAAAGCCTAGAATGAGGTTTCTTTCTGGCAAATGATTAACCAGTATACTGAAATAATTAAAGCTTTGTCCTTACATAAAGCATCAGATCAACGGAACAAAAACAAAGATAAAAATTGCACACACATATGCATATGCACACACACACATACTCTGTGACACACACTGATACAAAAACCTAGCGGGTGAGGGGAGAAGGAAATTAAATAAAAGAAAACAAACAGAGTCCTAACAGGCCATTCTCCAAAAAGGAATCTAAATAAAAAGTCATATGATATCTGATAGTGCAGGACACGTCGCCAAGAACTGGAGCGGATTGCCTCCAGGAAGAAAGGGCCAGTGTATTCCAGCTCAAAGAGCTTTTCTTTCCTCCTCTTCTATTTTTTTTTCCCTTTTCTCCTCGACTGTGAATGTGTTACTCTCAGGTCAGATCCATGAAGAATCCCAGAATGACAGCTATCACCTTTCACTGTACTCTTGGAGCCACAACTAGCTGATGGGAGCTGCCTAAGTTGGGATCAAGAGCAGATACTGCAGCTTTCAGTAACAGCCTCCGCTCTGAGTTCCTCTCTGTGCCTCTTTCAAAAACCCTCTTAGTGACATGAAAACAGAGGGAAAAAGAGAGAGGGAGAGAGAGAAGGGAGGGGAGAGAGAGAGAGAGACAGAGAGAGAGAGAGAGAGAGAGAGAGAGAGAGAGAGAGGTGTAGGCACAACCTTTGTAACAATAAAAGAGTTTGAGGTTGGGGGATAAAAACAAGCCAAAAGAAAAAAAAATCCCTAAAATCTCTTGCCTTCATTATAAAACTTTTTAAAGATCCAGTTTCCTTTTATTTTGATGACTTTCTTTTTAAAGGTCATTTGCTCCTAAGCATTATTAAAAACATTAAAAATTCTACAAAATGATGGAAGTCTAAAGGAAATTCAATAATTTTCCTCGTGAAAGCATGTAACTGTAACAAGTGAGCTACTCTAGACAATTTTGGATTTGCCCAAACTTCTTTCAGTTCTAGTATCTTTCAGTAAGTTCAAGTGCTAACACTGGCCACCTGGTACTTGTTTTTTCTTTGAGGGTCATTACTGAGGCAACACATACATAGTAAGGTTTTCTGTGAAGACTCCTTGTTATCAAGTTACCTCAAACATAAGGCGCTTACACCTCCCAGCCGGGAGGGCTTCCTATGAGATATCACCCTTGTCCTGGTAGGTATTACACACTTAAGCAGTGGTATATATGCATTTCATAAATATGAAAAATGTATATGCCTGTAGTTTTTTTTATAGTTGTCTTCCCCAGGGACTTGAATAATTATATTTTCAGTGAATGGGTTGTGGGTGGGTGGGGGGTAAAAGAAAAGGAGAAAAGAGTTTCTAATTCTTGAAAAAACTGCTGTAGTTGTTTTCCACTTAGCAAAATAGTTATTTGCAGTTAGGTACTGTACATAGTATATATTTAAAGATTTTTGTGGTGCTTGTGGATTTTCCCTTGCTCATTTTATTATGTACCTTAAAAAGATTTCCCAATGACAATAAAAATATAAATGCTTTAAGAGGAGAAGTTTTAGAAAGAAAACACTTCCTTGGCTCTATAATCAAGGATATTAACCGAAAAATATAAATGTACAGCAGGTATAAAAGATAAAATTGTTTACTAGATTTTGCACATGCAGTTCACATCCTGATTTCTTTTTTCTTTTGTTGGAGCATTAATTTGAAAATGATAAGCATTCCAGAATGTTTGCTACAAACACAAATTCATAATAAAAATATACACACATCTGCAAAATATCAAAGGGAGAATACAAAGCTCCGTGGCAATCAGAATTGTTGAAAAACCTGCATCTAGACTATCTTTTGCTGGAACTACTATATCATAGATGAGGTAAATAATCTCTCTGGGGGTTTTGTCATTTATGTAACAGAAACAAAAGTAAAATACAAATATCTGTTTCCTTACTACCTATTTTTAATAGTTGACAAGTGGTAGGGCTGGTACCTTTTAAGCAGATGGATGCAAAAACTTGTGAGATCGAATGAACTGAGGTACCCCACAGGTATTTTGGGAGCCCAAATTTCATAATTAACTTTTTACCCAAGTGTCAAAAGTGGAAGATGTTCTCACCACTAAATTGATTATTTGATAGACTCTTGTTTCCTCCTCAAGATTTTGGAGATCCAGAAAAGGAAAAGAGATGATAAGAGAAGATACATCCTGAACAACTTTTATTGTGAGTAGGAAAAAAATGGCATAGAGTAAGCATAAGAACAGTTGGATTAAAAGAGATTAAAAGAGGAGAAAAGAGCAACACATCCAACTTAACTAGTCTTTTTCCTTTTAATTTTTTCATATATATATATATATACACACACACACACACACACATACATATATATATGGGGGATAGGGAGAAAAGATAACTGAATTTCTTTTGAATGTCTTTGTGTCTTTATAGAGTGAATGTTCTGTTCCTGCCTTTTTCTTTTTAGGCGAAAAAACTAATAAAATAGAAAAACATATATCAGACATTAAACTCACTCCCCCCCCCCTTCCCTTTGTAAAGAACTCTTTGTTCTCTAGTGAAAATGCTGAAAAATCCCCGGGCAGCTACTCCCTGAAACAAGTGCAAAACACTTAGAGGCTTTTGGGCTGGCTAGGAGCCAGGAACCCTCCCGCTGTCTGGTTAGAAGAGGAAAAAAAGAAGAGAGAGGGAGAGTGAGAGAGGGGAAGAGGGATGGGGGGGCAGAGAGAGAGGAAAAGGGGAGAGAGAGAGGAGGAAGAGAGAGAGGGGGAGAGGGAGAGAGTGAGAGAGAGAGAGAGAGAGGGAGAGAGAGAGAAATTGGAGCTTCCTTTAATAGACATAGGAAGCAGCGTTTTTCTTTTTCTTTTCCTTTTTTTCAAAACTGGCGGTCAAGCGTTAAGTAACTCCCATCTAAATCCACCTGCTAGAAATGAACTTGGGTAACCCCCCCAGGGGTGCACAAAGACAGGGAAGACAGTAACATACTGCATACTCTTTCCCACCCCCCAGTTGTACTGCTTCCATTCTTTCTGTTCCCATACACAAATGCCCACAGCTTCTCACACCGCCCCTCTTACCCCCCAACAACAAACACAGCAAAATACATGCTCCCTCAGTCTCCTAAAAAAAAAAAAAGGCTTTTCCATCTCGGTTGCGACACAGTGATAAGGGGTAGCGAA
Source organism: Cuniculus paca (assembly GCA_004365215.1). NCBI lineage: Eukaryota > Metazoa > Chordata > Mammalia > Rodentia > Cuniculidae > Cuniculus > Cuniculus paca. The sequence goes on from RJWT010000091.1 coordinate 53,002, forward strand.
CATCTCATACCTGGTGTGAATGCTAATCAGTCAGGAGTTCTCCTTTTCCCAAGACAGGGAACTGTTTCCTTCCAAATTTATTAGAACCTCCTCCACTGCCTCTTTGAAAAACCTTCTTTGTCACCCTCTCCCAAGTCCCGATACTTCTTTAAAAAAAAAATGGCTTCGGAGCTCCTTCTATTCTTGATATTGATTCTCTCTCTCTCCCCCCACCCCTCCTCCTCTCTCCTGTCTGTGTCTCTTCTGAGTGGTCTATTGATAAGTCCCTGGAGGCACTGGGTCAGCCTGCCCGTAGGAAACCAGACACAATGCACAAATCTC